>JBCJKH010067263.1:3215-16161 GCA_039877255.1 Loriculus beryllinus | reverse complement strand
TTAAGTCCAGAGACTGGGCCATTTTTAAGACTTCTGCCATCAAGGGAGAAGGTCTATTTGAGGGACTTGACTGGCTGTCAAATGAACTCTCAAAACGCTAACTCAAACTGGATGACTTTCACCAGGGACATGTTTGATATAAGTGGTCTAGGCTTGTTACAACAAAATTAGTTTGCATCTTGGTTATTACAGTATCTGGAACTGATATTTGGGCAGGATATTACAGCGTTTCAACTTATTTTGTTGCCAATTATTGTTTACTGAGCTACATGTTGCAAAGGTAGCAATATGCTTGGGTAAAAATCTCCTTACCTTGGAAAAAGTGTATCTTCTGATTTTATTCCCCATGTTAGCCTAAATGCCTGAATATAGTTATTGTGACATCTTTAAGATCTGTTTCAAATACTCTTTTGAGCCCCAATAAATTAATGTTTTAATTTTTTTTTCCTCCCTGCTACTTTTAGTTTACTGATGCCCTGTTTCATTCCTCAGACAGTCTGCTGATTTCAAAATGTAGCATTCCGTATGTATTTATTTCTCTCCCTTGCCAAAAAAAATTCCTAATACAGCTTGTTCCAGCCAAGGAAATGCTCTAAAACACTATACCAGTCTACTGCACTGAGGAACATTTTATTAATCCTTGGGTTCTGTCAGCCCAACTTGCCTTTGTGTGAATTGGATTTGATGGGTAGAATAGTTCTGTGCTGGTTGCGAAGAGCTCATGTTGAGGTTGTTTTTAATATTCAGCAGATTGTCTTCCTTTATATCGTATCTTTTTTTTATGTTGCATGTTGCTTTTTGGTATCAGCCTGACTATTTTTGCCCAGTGTATAATAGTTCTGCTGAAGTTTTACTGTTTGTTGGTGAACATATCTTCATAAGGAAATTTTGGAAATTCATCAAACTCAATGGATTAGTTTCTTCATAACCCACTTGGAATTATTCCTAATAAAATGATAAAATGTATAGTTCTGTGTATGCTCTTCTTGATTCCTGAGATGATTGAACTGTAACTTATCACTTATTCTTTTTCCATATACTGAGCTTTCCTGCAGCTTGAATATGAACATCAATCTTGGATTTTCTCATGTTCAGAGCTATGTAGAGCAGGACGTGGAAAGTAGGCAACAAAGTTGTATACAGTGCAGTAGAACAGCTGTCAGCAAGACATAGAGTTCTGTGTCTTTAAAAGTTGTAAATCTAAAGTTCTTTTTAAGATGTCCAGATATTAAAATACTAACAGTTACAAAAATTGTAATAAAACAAGTACCAACTGCCTGGAAAGCATGCATGTCTGTTTCCTAGTTGTATCTACATTTGAAAACCGTTGTGGGTTCTAGCAGGAGAATCACACATTCTGTTGGTGGCTCATTGGGAAGCTAACTTGAACACTGGTACAGGAATTTAGTCAATATTCTATTAATGGTCATAGTCACCCCAAAAAATCAGTGCTGTGCAGCTGCTGCTCTCTGCTTTCGTATTTCTATTTCCTTATACTTTTGTAGTTCAAAAGTCAAAACTAATGTTGGTTTTTTGAGGCTGATACTAATGGGTATTTTAGTATCTGTTTTTCTATTGCCTGCCTTGTTATATAGATACAAATCTGGCTCAGTCCTTCAGCTGAAATACTCTGTTCTGTGGGTTGCAGGTCTTGATAAACCTGAAGCGTGGTTTCATTGCCGTTTCACCCTAAGCTTCTCTATTACTTTTAGTCCAGCTCTTGTCATCCTTGCTATGAGGAATCCCAGTGACAAGGTCTGGTAAACTCAAGCCAGTTTAAGTTAAGAGCATCTTCCAAGGCAGCTGCTGCTGTAACAGGTTTAAGTTTCTAGGTAGTACTTACTGTGAACACAGCTAACCAGAGAAAATACCACAGTTGTTGAATAAGGTTGTTAACTGTCTTAGTATGTAACAGAAACCCAGGAGACAGTGTTGGGGAGCAGGGTTTTGCTTGCACTTCAACAACTTGCTGATTACGTATTAACCAAAGTTGGTCCATCATGCACTGGATCAGTAGCTGTTAATATGTGTATCTCCAGCAATACAGTTCTTTGAAATAAACCTTAAAAAGAACATTTTGTTCAGAAGAGGCAGCTTGTCCATAACAGATTGTATTGGTAGTCCCAGTAGGTTAAAATGAAACTATGTTTGTGACAAATGGAACACCATCTCCTCTTCTGAGGAGGAAGCAAGAGCTAGAGTTTAAATAAAAAAGCAGATAGAAACAAATTAGGCCTGGTATCTTGAAGGAAACATTTTGTTTGGTAGAGATGAAGATTTTATTGGTTTAATGATTTGAAAGGCTTTTAAGTAATTTAATGCTTGGGTTTAGGTGAGCTTTGTTCAGCCACTACTTTTTTGAGTTACAGTATGTGGATAGAAGTTGGTATTTTACAGTCGCTGTGCCTGGCTTTGTACTAATAGGTTGTAGTTCTGCTGTAAAATGAGTAATTTCCCAGAATCAGTAGTATAGATCTTGAGGTCCTGAGTCTGCATGAGAGGTTAAGGCTACAGCTGCCACTGAAGTGTAGTAAGACAAAGTCAATAAAATTATTGGGTGTAATTGAGTACTCTCTGTGGTGTTAATGAGAGCAATGAGAGGAACTGGAGTAAGTGCTTTAATCTTCCTGCAAAGGGTTAAGATCACACTTGACCTCTGTTACTAAAACAATGTTTGCATCTTAGTATTGTCTGTACTAACTGCCTCTGTAAGGTGGTTGTCTTGAAAGGAAGGTCTCTTGGTTCCGAGAGAAGCAGCTTATTCATAATAATAAGCTGTGAAAGGGACAAAACGCTTGATGAGCTGTGGAATAATGTCACATTGACAGAAGTGAGTAACTTTCATCCAGGTTGTTACATTCTCATCAGCTCTTCTTGACATTTGCAAGGTACACTCTAGATTAAGCGTTCCTGATTGAAAGCCCCAGTCCCTGGGGTTAGTGCATGTGCTCAGTTGTGCTGTCTTCAGGTGGCAAAGCAGTTCGTTATTCCTGTTCTTACTGGATGTTGCTATGAGCTGGAATCTTGGTGGGTTTCTTTTTCCTTTGCAGTTGGTGCTGCTTCTGTAGCTGGTGCTTTTCTGCTGGTACAAGAACAAACGAGTCCTGATGACTTTTTTATTATTATGCTCTCTTACCTCTCTTAGTACCAGGACCACATGCAGTGTTGAAATCCATATCCTAGCCCATTACTGTGGCTGGCTATCAGTAAAGTCACTGCTTGTGGCAGTGACGCTTTATTGAACTGACAAAAATGATAACTTGTATCTTGGTCTTCTTACCCGAACACAGTGCAATTCTGCTTTAAAGGCACTGACTGTCATTTAAGACATCGTGGATAGGTAAAAATACTTGTTTGTTTGGGTTTCTTTTATGGTATTCTTTAAAATTGTTGTTTCCTGGCAAGAGGATTAACCATGACCTGTATATACATTGCGTATCAGTAAGAACATATAATACAGCCCTGCTCTCCAGAGGCAGAGGAAATGCCTGTGAAGGTCCAGTGTTCTCATGTCAGTTAAACAGTTCAGATACTAACTTTATTTGTCATTTCTTTATCAGAAGTCAAATACCTGAACTGAGCTGTTGCCTCGGAAGTTCAAAATCTCAGACAGGAGCAAGACTGCTAAGATTTGTTCCTCAATCTACTGTAATGATGGGAAATGCTGAGTTACAGTAGCTGGAATTTTCCATTGTGTAGCACCAGCTCTTGTATTCAAACAGCGGGTAAGTTGTTCTGCACTGGGAGGTCACTGTAGTTGTCTTTATGTACAGGAGTTTTTATTTCAGTGTATCAAACTGCCAGCTTAACTACAGAGAGCAAAGCACTGAAAAGATTCAGTGAGCTTCTTGCCCAGTTTTGTGATGTAAAGTATTCCAGTTGCTGGAATGCAGGTGAGTTTAGGTTTATGAAATAAAGTGGGAGGCAAGCTCAGTGGGACTTCTACAAATCTGGATTCTAGAGATGATATAAAGAGGAAGAATTAATGGCTGGGCAAGGTCCAGATGTGCAGGGGAGCTAAAATGGGAGTTAAAATCACCTTATGTTCAGTATGAAGCACCATACGTTATTACCTCACATGGACAGAAATGTAGCTTGGGAGCGTGGGGGATATGGGTCCAAGGTGGACCTTGGTTGCTTTTCACCCCCCAGGTAAATCACAGTTCTTTTGATTTGTGACTTTTTCCTAACCCAGGCCCTAGTGCTGCATTCCCACTGCAGAAACCAGCTCCTGACAGTGCTGTTCTTGGCAGTCAGCCTGTACTGCTGCTGCATTTTCCTAATGAACGAAGGGTACTTTGACTGGAGAATCTCCAACACTAGCTCATGGAGCTGCATTTCCTCCTGATGATAGTGAAGGATTATCTGCCGTGTGCAAGGGCAATCTAATTTTACTGGGTCTGTTCCAGTAAATTTCCCTGACGCTTGCTTCCTGCAGATGCCAGCTTCCCCTGGGCTGGAAGGAGACAGAGGCTGCAACCCTGGTACCAAGACAGGGAGTGAGGGGGGGACCTGCTGTTTCCTGGAAGGGAGACAATGCCAGGCAATTCTGTTCTCTGAGCAGCTCCATCTGCTGGTATTATGGAGAAGTTACAGGGCTTTAGTGTGTTGGTTTTGGAAAATAAGACTAAGGAATCCGGTTGTAATGGATACATAGTTAAAGAAGAGGAAAATAAGGCTTTAAAATTACGAGGGAAGCCCCGTTAGCCTATGTAAGTAATGTGACTTCACTTACAAGCTTAACAATTGCAGTCTTACTATTCTAAGTGACTTGAGACATTTCTCTTGCCAGTCTATTAGCCTGCATTACTCAGTAGCATTTAGTTGGCATTGCAAATTGTAGGTGGTCTCTGACTCAGCTGTAATGTAGTCAATTTTCAGTTGTTTCCAAGGTGCTAACGCTTTACTTTGTTTCTTGAACAGATCTTTTAGTTAATTTTTCTGCCCTTTTAGATGTTGTATGCTTGGAAATGTTACATCTCTAGGTGTGAGCTTTCCCTCATTTACTACATAGGTAGTCTTTGCCTAGATAAGAGGTTTACAGCCTCCATTCTGTTTGGAAGATTTTCTCCCCACTCCTCCATCTTGAAGTTTAGGAATGATTGATACTTTATCAGTGTTGTAGCCTAGAAGAGTACAGACATCACCTCCAACTCCTACACAGAATTGAATTACACTTTATTTTTAATTGGACGTAGAACAGTAACTGATCAAGGACCCACCTAAAGTATCTAGGGTCCCGTTTTACAGGGCGAATGCTGTCACTCCATTGCAATGATGTGTTGCATCGTGCATTACCACTTCCATTGCCACATTCCTGGTTTTACTCCTGTTTTTTATCCAAAGGCCCTTGTCTTGGGTAAACCACTGGTATAGCAAAACTTAAAACCTGAAGGTTTACATATAAGCCCAAAGCCTGTTACAATAAATGCACACTCAATAACATCTTGTGTTATTGTGTTATGTTTTGTAGCAGATCTGCTAAACAGTGAGTGCCTTGCTCCAGGCAGTGATACCTTGTTCCTGCTTCTAAGCCTGGTCTTGCCCTTTGGCCACAGGAGGCTTTTTGGTGAATATAAGCTCAGGATATGAAGAGCCACTAAAATGATGAATACAGTTGAAAAATTAAAGACCCTGTATTTTTAGCTGGCTCACTTCTCTGTTTTAGCTTGGTATGGCACAAGCAGGAACAAGTAGCCAGAACTCAGATACTGTAGAGCAGGATCAGGCAAAGAGAAGCTGGGATGAGAAGATGGAAGGTTAAGTGCTCATGTTGCTGGAAAAAAAAACAAACCATAGTTGCAAAGTACACTTAAATGAGACTTTTAATAATACAGGATTTTACTAACTCATGTATTAGTGGAACAGCCCTTTTGCCAATTTCCATTTATCTGTGTGTTTATGTGTAGTGGGTAAAAAAACTCTGGACAGTTCATGAGGTGTCATGTCATGTGGAGACATGATTTATGGGCCTGCCTGTCGGCTTTACCAGTGCACTTGCTTATCTGCATCAATTTGTTAGATGCTCAGATACTCCAGTAACAAAAAACATTAGTAATTTTTCTGGAAGCTACATGTAAACAGCTGCTCTGTAGCCTTTTCTAAGCTCCGGCAAAGCATCACCCTTCACAGTATAGCAGGTACTATGGCAAGAGAGAGGACCGATGACTAAGCAATACTCTATGTAACAGGGACTGCTTAGTTTTAGTAGTATATAAACAGTTTAGTGAATCCCAGCCATATCCTAAAGCCACCAGAAGTCAGTGGAGGTGAATAGTTGTGCAAAGACAGGGTACATAGTTTTGACAACCTGGGTGGATGTGTTTTGCCATGAATAATACCAGTAACTAGGAAAAGAATCAATTGACAACACAGACAATTGAAAAGGGAACTTTATTCAGTGAAGGAGGGAGATCCTGGGAAATGGTTCTGAAATTGTTTTTTTCCATATGGACTAATGGATGCAGGGAAAGAAGCTGGCTAAACAGTTAAAACCCTTCCAACATTCAGTGAAGGTACACATAAAATACATCTCCCACATCCAAGTTATCTCCTGCAGAATACAGAAGACCAGACTCCTTTTAGAAGGAAAAAAATGCAAATACAAACCCTACGAAAAATTCAAGTCACCTTTGTATGCAATAGAGCAACAAAATAGAATTGTGATAAAGGTCTGCAAGTCATTTTAAAGGTTTAGGCACATACAGCTAATGCACCACATCAGCTATTCTGTATCTCGCCCCTGCCTCTCGGCGATATTGAGACTTCCCTCCTATCCAGAGTTGCCTGTCCTAAGATTGAATATTTCTTACATTGCCAATGATTGTAAACAACAGAAGGAACAGATGTTCAAAGTAGAAGCAGTCCAATTTTACCATGTGCTGAAGTTACCCTCACTACCCAACATGAAGTGGGCAAGCACAACACTTCCAAATCAGCTATAACTTTGAATACAACATGGTTGATTGTTGACAGAAAGCCTACTCACTGGTAATTTAAAGAATAGCTTTCCAGAAGGTAGTAGGTGCATGTACATTGTTCATGCCATTTAATAGAAAATTTGGCTACAGTTATGGTAAGTGAAAGAGAATTTCTGAACTTAAGCTTTTAAAACTGTCTTCTCGTGACAGTAACTACACTGAGGCTGAAGCAACCAAATCCTTTTACTTTCATGTTCTGCCTTTGGTTCTGAATTAAGCAGGGTTGAGTTTGGACACTCTTACATCAGGTAATGTATCTTTTTTTTACATCAGGTTTATGTATCTCTTTTTTACAAAGTAATTGTTAATCCTTTAAAAACACAAGTAAAAATGCGTATGATAATCCGATTTTCAAAACCCCCTGTTTTAAATATATTTTTGGAATTAGCATATAAAAAGGGAAAGGAAAAAGTTGTCATGCAAATATTCTGGACAGTCTGATAATATTCAGCAAAACCATTAAAGACAGGAACTTTTCAGCAACCATTCTGAATTTCCTTTTAGTAGCATCAAGCCAGGGTGCAGCCTCAGTTCCCCAGCATTAAATTTCTTGTTTGAAAATCACCAAAAGCACCATACACTTTATTTCCATTTTAAGTCACATATTAGTGCTATATGATCAGAAGGATGTGAAACACTTGGCAAAGCCTGATGGGTTGTCACCTCTTCATGGCTTGGCAATGGAATGACCTGTTCAACCTCTAGAGAATTCCTGTCAATGAAAATGTAGTCCAGACATCCATGAAACCCACCAACATAGTTTGTGTAAGCAGGTTCTCCACAAGCACTTAGCAGTTTGAAAGGATGGCTTAGAGGCATATTGCACTTTTCTTCTTCACCATTTGAAACCCAGTCTTCATGATCTTCAGCAATGCTACCACTGTTAATAAAACTGTAAGTTCCAGATGATGGTGTACTATTAAAGTCTCCACAGAATATGACTGGTATACTTGGATACAAGTCACATGCTACATGCTTGATGTGAGACAAGGCTACAGCAATTTGGACAAGACGGATGTGCCCACCTAAGAACATAAAAACATATTACTTTAAATACATTACTGAAGCAGAGGAGGGCTTTTTTGCTCTTATTTTTTGCTCCCAAATTGCTCTTATCACATGTAGCTCCAAAACACTGACCTCATTTAAATTTTCTGTGCACTGCATTTTAGAATGGTTTTCATAAGGAAGCTTTTGAAGTTTATGACTATGAAAGTTTTGGAGAGGCAGACAATGTTTTAATTTAAACTTGCACATGCATGAACTCTGAACCTTCAACACCCATATTACAGCAGCTTTCCAGGCCATGGCAACCATCCTAATGATATTCCCCAAAACCACAGAACCGTAAGAATGAAACTCAAGAGAAGAGAATCTCTTCTAAAAGCTTCCATAGCCCAATCTGGTTGTTCTTTTGGCAATAAGCCAAGATAGCTACCTCAGGTACAATAGGTCTGGGAAGCCATGAGCACACCCGACACCAGCTATGGTTTATGGTCTACTCTTTGGGTGCATTGGGTGTAACACAACTTGTCTTGCTCTCAGCTGTATTCTATTGACTCCCAGGGATATGAGAACAATCTTGCTCCAGAAAATAAATAGACCAAGCAGCCTGGCTTTGATTCATCTAGATAAGAAGCAAAGCAGGAAACCCTCACCTCCAGAAAAGGTTATAGCAGCAAAAGAATAGGGGGAAATCTCCCTGAAAAGGACAAAAACCTCTACAAACCCAGTTATCCTACATACAGGAACATGACAAAATTACCTTTTGGATGCCAGTATAGGTGAGTATTAGCTACACAAATCTTCCTGGAAGGATCACCTGTAGACTGAAGAACTGAAACCTTCAAGAGAAAAAGCAGTTATTGGTAAGGCTTAACTAGAGAGGCTACATATTTTTAAAAATGCAATAGTTATCTTGCCTTTGTGACAATCCAGTTCAAAGAATCTGATACTTATAACTACTGAATAATACAGCTCCTAAATTGAGTCTATTTATCTTCTATATAAAGTCTGGGTATCAGCCAATAAATATATCCAGGTATTTGACAAATGTTGTTTTGACCATAAGTGTCTGATTTGGTCTTATTTTTTTGCTTCTATCCATTCCATATTTTTTCATAAGATGTTGCTAATGCTGTAGCATTCTTGACTTTTATTTTCTATTCTCCCACCTCTGGTTTTAGCAAGCAAACTGTAGTACTGCACAGTTAAACTGAACATAAATTTAGAGGCCATTTCAGTTATCAAGGACAGCTTGTTACTCCTACTCAGCCCACGAACAGGAAGCTTTTACCAATGAGTGCTTCTGAAGTCCCTGACACAGACCTGTAGCTTAAACGTTTGTATTTACACAGCTCTCCTGGCAGACCCTCTGGAATCAAGAAGCTCACAAACCTGTCCAACCTTATTTCTCTCCCTGCTGTCACAAATGGTACTATTAAAGAAAGCTGAATTAACTGAATCTCATTTAGAACTTATTTACAAAGTTTAAGTTTTATGAAATATATATGCTGACATAGGAGAGGAAGTAGTGATAAACTTGGTAGCTAGTACCACCAACATGGGCTCAAATCGTGGTCCAGAATCTCAATTGCTGTCTTCATCTGAAAGTGAACAGTGTTGCCTTTTTTACCAAATTTTGGTAATGCCATATATCCAGTTCAGTAAAGACTCAACGTTTTGTTCTTGGTCCTAAGTTGCTCTTCTGCTGTATCTAGCTAACACAGAATATACCACTCTTCTATTATGTTTAACATTGTTTCTCCCTCACCTCCCTTTGCCTTGATCTGACACTCAACAAACCTAACTTGGCTGCACCTGCCTGGAAGCAGTAGGAGGAAGAAAGAAAGCGTGTAAAAGCTGGCACCTGCAGTACAGACGACCTCTGCAACACTTTCTCCTGCACCAAGGGGTACTTGGCCAGCTTATCACACAACTCCTTGTGCACTGGGTCTGAGAGCAGCGCTTCGCTGAAAGCTATGTCATGCTGGCTAAGGAGGCTGAACTTGGCCCTACGATAGAAAGTGGCCAGGCCTTCGTGCTGCTTCTCCTTAATCTTGAACAGCCCTTCGAGCCCAAAAGCATCCAGAGCTGGAGCCAAGCTATCCACGAAGACGGATTTATCCACTTCCTGCAAGCAGATAAGGTCGGCGCTGTATCCCGACAGCTCCTTCTTGAGCAGGTTCTGCCGATAGTCGAGCTCCAGGGCGTAAGGGGCGCAGTACGGGTAGAGCACGGTGCGGGAGTACTCCGTCTGGGCGTAGATGTCGGCCAGGATGTTGTAGGTGACGGTGCGGACGGAGCCCTCTCCGCAGACCTTCCCGGTGTAGACGTGCCGGGAGTCGAAGATGCAGGCGCCAGGACCAGCTTCTACGGGGCCGCTGCTCTCCACCTCGCGGGGCGGCCCGTACCGCTGCGCCCCGTCCCCTGGTGTGCACTGCAGCTTCAGCCGCAGCCCCACCAGCGCGTTGGATGGGATGAAAACGCGCTCGACGACCGCCGTCTCTACCTAGTCTGAGCCATCACCGGCCGCCGCCTCCCCGCCAGCCGAGGGCCGCCGTTCTTGATACCAACGGAAGAGGCAGTGCTGCGGCGCGGCGAACTCGGTGCTCACCTTGGGGCACACGGGGAAGCCGGCCAGCAACGAGCGCGGCAGCCGGAGCTCGGTGAGCGTGGGCCGGTTGCGCTCCACGCGGTACCGCGTCTCCCCGATGTGCAGCACGGCGCCGTCCTGCCAGGCCGCCGCGTTGGGCACCTCTTCGGCCACCACCTCCCCATCGAGGGAGAAGAGCCGCACGGCCGGCGCCTCCGCCGGCACCTCCTCGGCCGGGGCACCCGCCGCCCGCGCCTTCTTGCTCTTCTTCGCCGCCTTGGCGTTACCCTTGGCGGTGTTGGCGGCGATGCGGGCCAGCACCCGGCCCAGCGGCTCCGCCTTGTCCCGCTGCATGTGCCTGGCGCTGCCGTCGGGGAGCACGAGCCGCAGGGTCAGCTTAGGCTCGGAGGGCACACACCGCACCACGGCCCGCTCCATGGCGGGAGGCGCGGCGGGCGGCCAGCGGAGCCTCCCGAGGGCGGAGCGCAGCCAGCGCCACATGGAGCCCCGGCTGCCGCGACGGGCGCCCGGAAACGATGAGACCGGCGGGGCGGTGCTTCCTACCGGCACTGCGCGCACCGGCCGGAAGGCGAGGGCGGTACGCAAGGCTGCTCCGTGTCGCCTCACAAGGGAGGTGCTTCCTCAGGCGGGCGGGTAAGAATGATCCAGCTCTGTTTGGTGAGTGCTTGGGGCCGGTCTGAGCACGTAACCGTCCTGCACCGTGTAGGTGAAGCTGCTGGGATAAACCGCGGGGTTTGTCCCCTCAGGAAAGCCGTCACCCCCTCCTGGGAAGCGGCTGCCGGGAATTGGTCTCCCAAGTAACTCAGTGCAGACGGCCTCTGCGCAAATCCCTTGGTGTCAAAGGAATTGTGTTTGTCGTCTGTGAGAAGATATTTCGTGTGTAGTTTGAAACTTCAAACTGAACAGTCCTGTGCTGTGAGAATGTGTGAGGAAGGTGCCCAGTGCTCCCGAAACCGCATCTGAAATTCTCTTCAGCTGTTCTGGCAGCCTTTGCTCGTGGGGCACTGGCACGCAGGCACAAAATGAGGGTTTTCGGCTCTCTTAGTCAAAGGTAGGCAAGTGGATAGTCAACCTCCGGAATTCCTTAGAAAGTAGCAGCCTACTAAAAGCTCAGCAGCAGCTGCCTGTTGCGTGATGGCGGTGTAACTGCTTAGGCATTCGTGCTGCCCTCTGCAGCAAAGTTTTTATCTGCTTTGTGCAGACAGAACGCTGGAGCAAAGACACTCACTGACTTCCTTGGGTTATAGCAAGCTCTGTGGCAGACTAAAAAGTCTCTGCTGCTGTTTCCTTTTGCTCATCGCCAGTCTGTCAGTAGTCTGGTTCTAGCACAGATCGCGGCAAAAACCCTTTTGTGAACAAACGGGTGTCTAATGATTCGGAGAAAATTCCAGGAACAAATTCACCAAGAGTTTCAAGCTGACAAGCAGGTATTCCTTATTGCGGAGCCGGGAGACAAGGGGTTTAGCTCCTCGTAATGTGTGTCCCCGTACTGCTATACAGACCATCATTATATGGTCACTGGGCATGTTCCATCATTTTCCAGAAAGTTTCCCACATGCATACGTGTGATGGCCGTCTTTAAGGATTACTTTTCTCAACAATCTTCATAACTTCAGGCAGTCTTTAAAGCACCGGCTTAATTAACATTACAGTCATAGCAATCATCCCATTCTTATCAATTTAGTCGGGATACTCCCCAGTAGATGTTTACACAAGCTTAATGCGTTTATTAACATCACAAACATAGCAATCATCCTGTCCTTTTACTTATCAGTTCGTTTAACTGTGCCCATCCTGGACATTTGCTAGTCCCAGGTACTCCCCATCCCCAGGTCCTGTTTTTCTATTCTGCTTTTCTTGCACCCTTTGTACTAAGGTCTTACCGACCTGAAACTGTCAGCTACCTTCAAGCACCGCAGTTATTTTCCATTACAAAGCCATCAAACTTAACATCACTTAGAACTGACTACATTTCGTGCTTTTGTGCCCCCTTGTCTCACGCATGAGCGCTCCGTTCTGGGCAGCACTAACACCACAGTCCCAGGCCGGCTGTGGCAGCGCGCTTCCCGCTGGGACACAACCGACATGGCGCGGGGGCCTGAGGGGGTGGGCGGGTCCCGCGGACCCACCGCGCATGCCCGACCTCCGCTGCCTGGCAACCGCGTTGTTGTCCCGAGCCGGCTGCGCGCCGCCATCGCGCCTGGCGATCCCCAGGGACCGCGGCACCGGAGAGGTGCGGGTGCGGGTGCGGGTGCGGGTGCGAGGGTGAGGTGGGGTGAGGGTGAGGGTGAGGGTGAGGGTGAGGGTGAGGGTGAGGGTGAGGGTGAGGGTGAGGGTGAGGGTGAGGGTG
>JBCJKH010067257.1:0-10190 GCA_039877255.1 Loriculus beryllinus | reverse complement strand
AGTATCTGAAGGGGGCCTATAGGGATGCTGGGGAGGGACTCTTCATTAGGGACTGTAGTGACAGGACAAGGGATAACGGGTTCAAACTTAAACACGGGAGGTTTAGATTGGGTAAAAGGAAAAAATTCTTTACTGTGAGGGTGGTGAGGCACTGGAATGGGTTGCCCAAGGAAGTTGTGAGTGCTGCATCTCTGACAGTGTTCAAGGACAGGCTGGATGAAGCCTTGGGAGGCATGGTTTATTGTGGGGTGTCCCTACTTATGACAGGGGGTTTGGAACTAGATGATGTTAAGGTCCTTTACAACCCTAACGTTTCTATGATTCTATGATAAAAGAAGACTCCAGGGCTGTAAACAGGGACTTGGCATCATGGTCAGTTCCTGATTATTAGTGTGCAACCCTGGGAACTGGGTAAAATCACCCTATGAGTAAGAATAAGAGCTGTCCAAACCATGACAAGAGCAAAGAAAAAGTACACAGCTTATGTAAAACTTGCCATACAGTGAATTTGGATAGGGAATGAAGTTGCAAAGTGATGGAGAGACCAATTTATGTAGCATGTTATCATGGTCCCCAGCCATCAACTAAATACCATGAAGCTGCTCGCTGCCCTGATGGGATCAGAAGGAGAATCAGAAAAAATAGTAAAACTCTGTGGGTTGAGATAAGAATAGTTTAATAATTGAAATAACATAAAATATTATTATAATTAAAATGTAGTATTAATGATAACTGTAGTGAAATGCCAAAAACAACAAAATGAGAGAAATAAAACCCAGGAAACAAGTGATGCACAATACAGTTGCTGACTGATACCCAACCCAATCCCAAGCAGCAATCATCAACTCCTGGACAATTCCCCCTCTTTATATACTGACATTCTATGAAATGTCATCATCAGTATTATATGCCTTTCAGCAAAGGACTCAACGCTGCCAACTCACAGCAATGCCCCTTCCCCAGCTGAAGCCATTAACCTTAGGACTCCCCAGGGCAGTGAAAGGGAGAGCATAACACCAGGGGAAGCATCCGATGCCAGAAAGCTTTTGCACATGTCATTTTATCTGCATGTAATTTGACCTGTAAGTGTTAGTATGGAACTAAACTAGTAATAATTCATTGATTAGACTTTTACAACTTTACTAAGAAATAAATACTTCATATAAGGTATGTTTTTGCCCATAGTAAGAGTGTAACAGCTTTGTGGGATTTCAAATAACCTACTGTGTAATTTGATTGCAACAAATTGGTAATTAGACTCTCATAAATAAAACCATGACATTTTGTATTCTCATTAATTAAGACTGAGTCTTTCATCCTGAATCTAAAGGCATCCTGAAAGCAGTGGTCCCTAGTTGTAACCATAAGCTTTAAGATGAATGTAATACTCTTAGGAAACATCTATAGTTGTAGTACTTACGCATTTCTTGACTTAATTTTATTTCCTGGATTATATCTAGAAACTTGCAACTCATTGCCTATATTCATTTTTGTCTTGTTTAGTTCTCAAAGCACTTGTCTAATGGCTGGGTGTTGTGGTTTAAGCACTGCTACTGCTGAATCCAGGCCACTGAGTGCTTCTTACCTATGCTGTTCTAGCTTTTGGTTAGATTTGTACAAGTGTAGGAATATTTGTAGGTTTGTGAACTCTCTGCTCTATCAGTTTTCTGGCAGGTAATTTATACATATATTACTAGATGTTGGTCACAGTGGTCACTGGTTGTAGCCTCAGATTTGGCACATACCACTTTATTGTGTTAACCTTTTTCCTAAACATTCATTTTCTTTTGCAGAATTTATATTTTTTGTTCATCTAACATTCACCCCAGGTGTCTGGGCTCTTTACAAAAGTGATTCATTCAATCGTTCTGTTATCACGTTCTTCTACTGATTTGTCTTTGTTTACTTTCTCACCTATCTAAACAAAAATGTGATCTAGGTACAGCTTAGTACCTCTTTGCCATTAAGGTGTTCTTGTATTTCATTATGAAAAGCATCAGTAAATAAAGCACCCTTGAACTGAGGGTCCTGTTTGCTCAAGGCAGTGCTGAATGTACACAAATTTCTGCTCTATTTTGCCAAAGCAGCTATAAGAATTTTCATGATGCATCAAGTATAGAAAAATAACTTCTATCACCTGTATCTCGACAAATTTCCTCTGTTGTAAGCAATGTTCAGTCTGCATGGCTGTATTTCTTTATGGGGTCTCTGTGGCTGGCAGCAGGTGCTGTACACCCATTCTCTTAGTTCTGCTGTGTGAGCACTCCTCATGTGCTCAACCATCTCCACCTTCTTGATTCTTCTTCCTGGAATGAGAATAACTGGTTTAAAAACAAGAGTCAGGGGATGGCTAAGCTCTTCTAGCTTCACTCTGTACCCTGCTGAGAGCTGTCCCATTCTACTACATCCATTCTCAAATTATTTCCATGTTTTGTTTTCTTTTTTTTTTCTTTTGGTTGGTTGTTGGTTTGGTTTGGTTTGGTTTGTTCTCTGTTTCTCCGCTGATGGGACCTAGGACCTGAAATATCTATTCTGATTTACTTTTTACTATATAGTTCACTTACTACTTTTACTTTAGTCATTGTTGCAGACAATATCTTTATTTTTGCATTTATGTCCATATTAAACATTAATAGATTTACATCTGCAAAACTTTATGCTCATTAGTTTTCTTCTATAGAATTGTCCATTGATCTTATGAATAGTGCCTCTGTAGCAACAGTGCTGTGATTATCATCCTTGTCTAATCTCTGTGCTATGCTTTCATTTGCAAATTCTTACAAGGTAAAAAATCCACTGCAGCTCTCATTTTGTTCTTTGAGTACATGTTGTTTCTTTTCAGAACTGTATTTGTTACATTATAGGCAGTTCTGTGTATTTTATTGACAAAATTTATCTCTGAGATCTACACAATTCCTGCTGCAGGCTTCTATTATTCTTGGATATTCTGTTATTTCAGCGTTATGAGGATACTTTTTATTCATTGATCTGGGTTGTGTAATTTTGTTTGCTCTGCAAACTCCATTTGTTCTTTCAAGTTTCTTCCAGTAGTTTTATTGAAGCATTTTGGCCAGGGTTCCAGCTAGAAATCAGTTCTCTGTCAACACGCATCCTTTTAAAATGGTGAGGTTGTTTTCTCATCCAGGGATAATTCATCATTTTTCTTGGCTTTTATAGCCTTACCACTCACATGCTTCACTTTTGCAGAGGCCAGTACTCCTCAAATTTTTGCTATAGAGTTTTATAATTCATTTTTCCTGCTTTGGTCAACTGGAAATTATAAAAAAGCAGATGTTTCAAAACACGTTATCTTTTATGAGGGAGCGGGTTATGGAGCTGTGCATCAGGTTAAGGGCAGGTAGACTTCAGCACTGTGTGGCAGATGTTGTAATGCAGCAGATGAGGGTGAAGGAATCCTGAAGCACGTAGGGTGAGGGGAGCTGGGTTTGGGTGTGAAATATGATACTGTCAGTCGTGGAAGACGAGGGGAATTGGCATGCAGAAGGGAGTGGAAGGGGATCAGGATGAGGGGGTAGTTGTCTTTGGAGGGTGGTGTGTTTTTTTCCGCTGTATTTATCCTGCAGTGCAGTGAAACAACATCACCATGCAGTAAATAAGAACGTATTAACCTAAGGGTCAGTACTGAGAGGTTGCCAACACTGATCTAGAAGCCTAGAGAATCTATTCCATTCATTTTACAAAACCCACTGAAGTGCAAGTCCTGTCATCCTAAATTTAAGTAGTGTGGATGTCAGCACTGACTTTGGGGGCTTTCTGGTGTTTTTCAAGAGACTTTTTAAAAAGCATTATAGAGGAAACTTTGAGCAATTACTTGGATATCATTTTACAACTATTAAAATTTTATATGTATCATTTTACAGCTATTAATTCTGTTGAAATACTTCATGTCAAATTATTCCAGAGGTACAATCATATGTTTTGGGTTTTTTTCCAGAAAACTAAAAAGCATTGTAGCATCTCATGAGAGGGTGTTATTTCATGTTCTGGTTCTGTGGACATTTTGGTGAGATTTCAAGTGATATGATAAAATGAAGATTCTTTAAATGTAAAGATAAAGATATTCTACCGTCTGTCCTGCCTATCTTAATTTTTACTTTTTAATTGAAAACAATTATCTCAATTTTTAACTTTCAAAAATAAAATTATGGGTCACATTTATTGAGTTATGATTTTGTCATCATCTGCAAAATGTTGACTTATCATGAAGCAAGATCTAGGGTTCTGGAGCTAAAGGATTAAACCATTGTGTGTTTTGTGAAAAATCAGTAAGTCCTTGGGGCTGGATCTTCTATTGTAGATAGAAGGAACTGGATGTGTATTGTTTGAAGCGTAGCATTGTGCAGATACTTTTGGTTTCAAACAGTGGTGTAAATGAGGCAAGGCTAAGACAAGTGAATTTAATGGATAAATAAATAAGTAAATAAGAATTGTAATCTATTGTTACAATTTTTATATCTTAGATACAAAAAATATAAAAGTTCATAAAGTATTTTAGTATATACAGAAAGCTATAACTTCTTAGGCAATTTTAAGCAAATTAGTTTACTTTTTCTGTGATTAGAGGGTAGATTTAGATGAGATATTAGGAAGAAATACCATACTGTGAGGGTAGTGAGATACTGGCACAGGTTGCCCGGAGAAGTTGTGTCTGCTCTGGAATTGTTCAAGGTCAGGTTGGACACAGCTTGGAGCAACCGGGTCTAGTGGAAGGTGTCCCTGCCCATGGCAAGGGAGCTGGCTGGATAATTTTTAAGGTCCCTTCCAACCCAAACCATTCTATGAGTCTGTGATTATGTTTTCTATCTAAAAAAAGCGATATACATACATATTTTCTTCAAAATTAATTCTGAAATTTTTAACTCATCATTTATTCAGCATTATTTATTGCTGAATATTATATTATATTATATTGCTGTAATAATGGCAAAATTTTTTCATTATGTTGTCACAGTCAGTGCTATTCACATGATCACTATTTTATATGTTTGCTTTTTATGTAGAAGTAACTACTATGAATATCTTCTACAATTTACATTCGCTATCTCAAAGCCTTGTATAAAAAGTGGATTGATGTTTTAAAACATTACTTTAACATAAAGTAGGATTTTTAGGCTTATTTTATAGCTGGAAAACTGAGGCTCAGAGATTGCCAAGATAAATCTATGTGAGGTGAATCACAATCTTAACCAGTGTACACTAGATTGTATAGGTACCATATATCAGAACTGGAACAACTCAGACCTTGTATCTCAAATAATATTACTAAGGCATACTTTCTTTTAGTGATACTAAAATGTGCAGCCTTCAGATAGTCGTTAAGTAGCTTATAGGCTTTAATAAACAATTGCATTTTTTAAAGTGCTCCAAAATGTTAAATGGGTCTTTTTTTTTCATTGTGAACAGCTAAGATTCAGACAGATTTGTGCAGGTTTTCCGTTGTTGGTTTAATATTTCAGCACTTGCTTCTGGAGTATTTAGCATGTTTTTACTATGCTGATTAAAATCTGTTATAGATGGTAATTATGCTGATTTTGTCATTCAAACACTCAAAATTGATTTTAAAATCTCTAAGTGGCTTGTACTAGACTTTATTTCTGAAAGGGTTTAGAAGTCTGCTATATTATGTCCTTTTGTCATGTTCTCTGTAAATGCTAAATCAATACAAAATCAGTAGATTCCCAGTTCTAAAAAAAAAACCCACACACTTTTTTTGTAGGAGGAAGAACTAAGGAAAAGTGGAGAAGCCAAATACGCGCACTTGAGTGATGAGCTTCACGTATTAATTGAAGTGTTTGCTCCACCTGGAGAGGCGTATTCTCGTATGAGTCATGCCTTGGAAGAAATAAAAAAATTCCTCGTTCCTGTAAGTGGCTTACAGCATCCTTCTGTGACTGGTTATGGTTCTGCTGCATTGAATTTGTACCTTCTTTAAACACCTTTAGTTCAAGGGGGAAAACAAAAAACAGTATTCTGTTGAACATTCATCTTTCATTCTGTCATCTCAGGGAGATGCCAAACAGGCCATTAATTGTCAGAGTTCAGCAGTTGGTCCACTGATATATTTTCTAGATAGTTTATTATTTCAATTTGTCTTTTTTATTTTCTCTCTTTTTTCTTTCCTTTCCTGGTTTTGGAAGGGAAGAGTGGCTTAGTTGCTTGTGTTTTCTGATCGCAGACATTAGCCATTAGTATGTGAGTACACTTTTGAGATTTTTGAGCATTTAAGTCTGTAAAAAACATTTTTTAATATCTAATGATTTATCTAAATATCTTGCTAATGAAGTTAATTAATTTCTTGTGGAGCAAACAGCATGAGTAAAACCTTCCTCAGGTGATTCTGTTCAGACAGGTTGTCATGACTCAGACCACAGTTTATCAACCATCAGCTAGGAGAGAGCAGAAACATACTCTAAAGCTGGGAACCTTTTCACTTTGATTTATAAGAAATTAATACTTAACTTTTGTCTTGTTGATTTACCATCAAACTCTCTGAAATTTATTTCTCTTCACATTTATACAGTATTCCATGACATTATCATACTTAGTATTTATCCTAAAATTGAAGCAGATGCATACTAAATACTAAGTAAAAGTTATTTTGTGTAGTACTAGAATGACATGAGTTACTGTCTGAGGTCTATCCTATTTAGCACTCGAAAAAGGTTCTGAACTTGAATCCCTTCAAAAATATATAATGGAAGCTTGTTTCTATTTGTGGTAAAAAATGAAGTGCAATAATGGTCATATATCTCAATAAGGAAGGATTCGGTAAATGCCAAGGTAAGAGAGGCTAGGCATACACACATTTCATTGCAGAACCTAAATGTTTTATTTGGTGAGTGTTTCTTGGTTGGGAAAAAAGAGAATAAATTATGAGTACAGTAACAGTATTTAAGTGCTGTTATGTTTTAAATGTTCACATTTTTTAGAAATTTTTTAGAAAACAGCTAAACGTTGGTGGGTTTTTTTTAGAAAAAAAGGTAACTTAAAATTGTTAAAAAACAGGTGGATATTTGTTTTAAATGACAAAATTTATTCGCACCAAGTGACAGCCTATAATAAATGAGTTAGATTTTAAACAAGTTGAATCTACTTTCTAATTTTTGCTTTCTATCGCCTTATTTTTTGGAATACTGGTAATAAAATGCTGGTTCAATTCTGGGAAGTAACTATAAGACACAATTATTTTTTTTTTCCATGATTTCTGGCTCTGTTTTGCATGTACAGTATGAAGAACAAATTAGGTCAGTGTTGTAGTGCTGACAACAGAACATGGAATCTCATTTTGGCTGCAAGCTAATGGTGAAAATCTGTCAAGCCGTAACACTGAAAGAAAATTTGTAGTTGAGTAACATATTCCCGAGAAGTCTGAAGTCTCATAGCTAAAAATGGTAACAGGACTAATTACAAAGACTCTCAGTCTCTGTCCTTTTGATAACCCTATTTCCAGTTGTTTGTGACTTTTCCAGACTTTAATTTACTTGTGTAAGAGGCTCCTGTTTAGAGTTTTTTTTGTATATACTCTTCATTCTAAAAGACAGGTCCTGCATTACAGCTGAAGCAGTGATGATGATATGTGTTCTATGCCCCCTGGCATGGAACACCATTTTTTAACACCATTATGTACTCTGTCCAGTACTGAGAAAATCTGTTCTGGGTGAATAAGGGAGAGAGAGCAGTGTGTGATGAGAGTGGTGGTAAAATTTGTGGCACGGTGCCATTGTAAACATTCAGCATCTGTGCAAGCATATATTTTGTGTGACACATAATGTATTGATAAGTATTATATGTATTTTCCAGAACAAGTGTAGTAGCTGCACTTGAAGAAATATAAAAACAGCTTCTTTGTTGCAAGATTTTGAACTTGGCTGACAGCAGCAATAATCACTACAAACAAGTAACAGTTTCGGTTTATGACTTGTGTGTTAGTTTTATCCCCTCTGCTTAATTTCAGATTTATGCCCTTCACTTATTGACATTTATTTGACATAAAAGCTATACCAAATGGAATTGAAGATGATAATCTTTCTTTATTTTCCCTTTCATTTAAAGCTTCATGCCTGTGTTACCCAGCGTGCTCTGAGGGCTCTGCCCCAAAATGCAGCAGAGTACACGGGGTATCATGGTCTGGTTTTTGATTCTTGTTTGACCCTATGTCCCACCATCATCTCAGGTTTTGTTATTTTTGTCTGTCTTCCTCCTTATTCTGTGTTTTCCAGCTAAAGCACCAAGAGCACACACAAATACAGATAGATTCCCTACACTCATCATTGCACACAGATGTTGGTGTTTCTCTATACAAGCACAACCTGCTTTTTACATCTGCTTGCTCCATCATCCTGTGAGCTGAGCTATTGAATGAAACTTGGTTCATTTCTTCGTGATAGCTCTTTTACAACTCAAAGCCAAGTTCAAATGATGGGTAAGGAATTGATTGTTTGGTGAATTGCTAGATTCCTTCAAAACAAAATTCACTGGAAGGCTGTCATCTTTCAGGTTGACTGCTCTTTCCCTTTTCCTCTATGGATGTGAAGCCATACTTTTGGCAGGAACAGTACCTGGAGGTATCTTCCTTCCCTGCCAAGAGTTTGGCTTCACTTCTCCAAGGAAGAAAAGGAGGTGATAGCTATTTTGAGAGTGATAGCATCTTTTCTTTCTTACCAAATCCCTTGTTTCCTCCCCCATTAAGGATGATCCTGTGACTCACTGCCAGTCCCCCCCAGGACAGTAGTACATGGGCACTAACTGATAGGCTGTTTCCTGGGTTATCCAACAGATCCATTGAAATAGGGGAACCTTAGAAACCATCACTCTTCACAGTAATAATCCCCCAAGCACTCACCCAGCCGCAGTCTGTCTCTTGGGAACTCCCATTTACTGCTGTCATAGGGAAGACGGTCGCACTGTTCGTCAAGAGGCATTTCCTCTGGATCCATTATAATTGACAGGTATCCTGTTTTAATATCTGTGGCATCAGGCTAAAACAGGGAGGGGAGAAATTACAGTATTTACCCTGCAGTTCTAATAGGAGAGAGTTGCTGGCTGGGAGCATCCTGAATTCCAGGCTTAGCTCTGAAATGAATGCAAACTATGAATGCATCACTTCAGCTTCCTGCCTCTCTTATTTTTATGCCTGAGAAATGAATGTACATGTATGTCTGCCACTCATGGGTGTTGGAAAGTCACTGATTGATGGTGATAAACACCCTGAGGACACAAAATCTGTCACTGTCTTCTACCTGTATCTGTTAAAGGAAATCAGTGTTTTCCTATAGGAACTGCACTTCCTGGTGCACTAGGGAGCGTTTGGGCATTTTCATTGTGTTGGTGAGAATCAGTCTTGATTCTCCATGGTTATCCACTTCATGGCTATTGCTTCTTACCATTTAAAATGGATCAAAAGCTGGTGAAAGCTTCTAGTGAGAAGTTGTGACTTGGTGGGTCCTGTGAGCAGACTTGTACAGGGCAAAGTGTAATAGGAAATTCACTGTTGTCACAACTCTGTTAAACTGAGGTCAAGGGGGAAAACATGAATGTAATCACTGTATTTGCAATAGAAAGGGAAGTTTTACTCAAGTACTGAGGATCAGCACTGGGACTCTGTTTTGGGGAGTTACAGAGCAGAGGCTGTGGTTGCTTTTCTGTTTGCTGTTTGTTTTAGGAAAACCTGACCTAAATTCCTTGGAACTTTACTTTTTTGTGTCACAAAAGGGGGTAAAATAGCAACTTGGAGACTAAATAAGTGGGGTTTAAGCTCATTTCTAGAGCAAACATCCCAGGATCTTTCCTAAAACAGGACCCCGTTTAATACCCATGTTTCCTAGACAAGTGCTGAAATCAAACCCTCATTTTAGGGGATTTTGGATTTGCTTTTAGTTTCCTAATCTTGCAAGCCAGTTTGGCTCATAAGGAGGGAGGAGCCTGGTTTAGTGGTACCATGGAAGTGGTAGGAATCTCACAAGTGTGAGTGATCTCTTGAGAACTCAAAGGACTATCAGCAGAAACCTTGGATTGAAACTTTACAGGAACATTTTCATAGAATTATAGAATAGTTAGGGTTGGAAAGGACCTTAGGATCATCCAGTACCAACTCCCCTGCCATGGGCAGGGACACCTCACACTAAACCATGGCACCCAAGGCTTCGTCCAACCTGGCCTTGAACACTGCC
>JBCJKH010067256.1:0-18571 GCA_039877255.1 Loriculus beryllinus | reverse complement strand
ATAGGGATGCTGGGGAGGGACTCTTCGTTAGGGACTGTAGTGACAGGACAAGGGGTAATGGGTTAAAACTTAAACAGTTCAGGTTAGACAGAAGGAAGAAGTTCTTTACTGTAAGGGTGGTGAGGCACTGGAATGGGTTGCCCAGGGAAGTTATGAATACTTCATCTCTGGCAGTGTTCAAGGCCAGATTGGACAGAGCCTTGGGTAGCATGGTCTAGTGTGAGATGTCCCTGCTTATGGCAGGGGGGTTAGAACTAGATGATCTTAAGGTCCTTTCCAACCCTAACTATTCTATGATTCTGAATATAGATAGTGCTGGGAAAATAAGCATCATTATTCCATTATATAAAATTGAAAGCAGATTCTGTTGGTTTGGGTCCAAATATTATTACATGGTTGATATGTTAAATCTACTACTACTATTAGTAAACATAGAAACTTAAAACTACATGAAAAAAATATTTCACCACTTCTGCTTATGGATCATTTTAGTGCACGCTTTACAATAACTGCCGTTTGCTTTCCTTCTTACCATTTTATTGCAGCAGAACCCACAAGGCAGCCAACAACCAAGCGGAGAAAAAGGAAAAACTCTACCAGCAGCACTTCCAACAGCAGTGCTGGGAACAATGCAAATAGTACCAACAGCAAGAAAAAGTCAGCTGCTGCAAACCTGAGTCTATCAAGTCAGGTACCTGTAAGTCTCACCTTCCTTTTAGGCCTGAATCTCTTATGGTGCTTTGATTTTTCCCTTTCATTGTAAAGAAGGTGCATTCTTGAGCCTAAACTATCACAAGCAAAAAGCGATCTTGCACAGTGTGCTGTGGAAGCTGGGGTATTAGTGGAGAGATGTGAAGAAGCCATTCTGCAGTGCAGATTTACTGAATGACCCTCCAGCAGGGGTATACTGAGAACAAGATGTGATTTTTTTAAGGCCTTGGCCACCTCCCCTTCTTGTCAATGGGAGTTCTTCACTGGCGATGGGACTCAGACTGGGCCTCATGTTCTTAGATATAGCATGAATCTTGCAGACTTCCACTTGCCAGGTGCTAAGAGAGGATGAGTCTCTGTGGCACAAGATAGGCATACCTGAGCTGACCCTTGGTGTTCCTGCGTTAGTACCTTATCTCTGATCTGTGCTGGGTTCAGATGCTTCAGTGTAACGGGTTATGAATTTACTTACCTGCAGACATTATCTCTTTTTCCAATCACTTCACTTGCAGAAGGTATATCCCCTGGAATATGGGTTTCAGCTTATCCACTCTGCTAGCTGTAACTATTGACATCCTAATTATATAGGGAAATACCAATTCATTTCCAGAATTGTACAGCACTTTGGCAATGTCATGCTTACTGCCTTAGTCACAATATAAGGGAAATCAGATCCCAAGTTGTAACAAAGTGCGCTTTAGTCAATAAGAAGATAGCTTATGCATTTTCAAGCTAGGGAAATTAACTTGATATTATAGAAAATACAGAGTGGTATCTTGGGAATAACATGCAGGGATTTTTACTGAATTTCTGATCAGAAGATAGGAAAGGCCTGGTCTCCTCTGAAGCCTGACAAAGAATATAGGCCTTTTGTTAGCACAAAGCAGGCACTTCCTAGGAAGCTTGAATACCCAGATAAAAAAGAGGACTAGACTAACACCAGTGAAATGAAATGAAGGTTTTTGTTTAGCAACTGATTCAGCAATCCACTAGCTTACAGAAGCTTTGGGTTTCAGTGCATTAAACTCATATTTTCTCCTTGTCATATTAAAATTTTTGCGTGGCTCACGTCCCTGGAGTCAGATTCTTTCCCTAATATAGGCATCTCTGGGTTTTTCTGGCAGCACAAAGCAGTCTGAAGGCCAGTTACCTGATGCCCTGGTGCCAGGGACCACTCTGTCTCACTGACTGAGTCTGCCAGAAAACCCCTTGGATCGATAATCAACCATATTTAAGAAAAATCAGCAATTCGCTACAAAACTGAGCAACCAGCTGGTTTCCTGCTCTCTCCAAGTTTAAAGGACAGTAAACTCATTTTATCTTGGCTACTCCCTGCCCCAAGTTCAGCTCAGTAGGACTAGACTCTGACCCCCTGCCTCTCTTCAGTCTGCTTCTCCCTGGAGAGATGGCTTCTTTTGGCTTCAGTGGTAGCCATGTTTGAGTGTAATTGAGCCCTTTGAAAGTTACCTGTCACTCCCAATGATATCCAAGCTGATTTCAGGTACTGAAAGGCTACTCCTGCCAGATGAAGTAGTTAAGGCTACTCTTCCTGATGGAGATATTTGAGCACCTGAGACATAATGGTGACATTTATCATGAAGTGCAGGGATGGGTTTCTAGTCTTCATTGACTTTTCAGGATGCTGCATAGTCAATATTTTCCAATTTGTTTTCTATACCAGAGTAGCAAGATGGTCCCAACTCTTTGTAAGGAAGATCAGGTTCCATTTTTAGGACTCTGAAAAGCAGAAAAACCTCAGCTATTTGATTTGACATACAACAGCTCTTCTCACAGCAAAGATAGCAAACCAGATGGAATTAATGGTTGGGCCACCCTCTAGAGTAGACAGAACTCAAAATAATTTTAGCAGTAGGATATTTTGGTGTAAAACTATTCAACACTTTTCAGTTAAATAGCGAGATGTTTCTTCAAAATTACGCATTCTTTGAAGTGGGCCTTATTACAGGCATGCCACTGCTTTCTGAAGGTACCTGCAGGCAGCAGTAACTTGCTTTCTATTTCTTTCATGTAACTTTACCTTAGAGCTAATAATTCGATAGTTAATGCTTGATTTCCTCTATATGCAATAGAAGACAAGATAACCTCAAGCACTATTTGATTGTTTTCAATTAATCAAAAGCTTCATTTGGCCATAGAGCTTTCTGTGAGTGGGACTTTGGTGCTTAGTAAAAAAATCTTCTGAAATCAGTCATTTTCAGTGGTAAAAGCATTTTCCCTCTCACTAGAGAAGGGGAATGAAATCACTGCATCTTCTGTCCAGATTCACATAACTAGAGCTAGTTCCGATTCCATTTTTCCTATACTCTTCTCTAGAGAACCCTAACAATGAGCTCACATCCATACCAGACATGGATTAATATGAACTCATGTACTTCAGCTTTCTCTTTTTCTCCAGTGATTTCTTCGCAGCCAGCACAGTCTGTCTACCATAATAGAATTTAAATGCTACTTTCCTGTCACTTTTAAACTTATGTGTTGTTTTCTGTTTGATAGTAAATTAATCCTGGCTAGATAATGCTTGCTTATGCTCTATTCTCTGTAATGTTTCTTGGTTTAGGACATAGTAATTATTCTGTTTCACTCCTGTAGTAATGCTGTGTACACTCTGGCAAAGATGTGAACTTCACATATACCTCAGCCACAGTTCTCATTCACACTATTAACTTCTCTTTCTTTAATGAGGTGTTCATGTCTGGAGAGGCAAATATACCATGTGACTGCAAAGCAGCTGGAGTACCATCAGCTATGACAAAGCTTGAAACTTCAGGGAGATTTGTCATTTTCCCATAGCCCCTTCCAGTTCTTCACATAAATACGTGGGGGTAAGCAAACCCCCAATGAGATAGAACAGTAATTGTCACATACACAGTCTTATTCAGTAATACGAGGTTGTGCCATTTCCTCTACCTGCATTATTTCTTGTTCTTCAGGCAAGGACAGTGCCAAGCCCAGAGACTGCAATGACGTGGTTGTATCTCCACACGTACATCAGATAGATTGGCACTGCATCCTGAAGTTCAGTTGCTGAACCTTAATTCATCAGTATCTTTTGTGCCCTTTGTGTTGCCTTAAATTCATTAGCACTTTGTGCTGACACATTCTGATACATTTTTAATAAGAGTCTTCAAAAACATCTTAAGGGGCTCTGCCAGTGGAGGGGTATGCATCTTACCTCTCATCAGTAATTTGAGAAGGGTCAGTCTCTCTCTGTCTTCGTTTCTCTAACTAGTTTTTATATTTTCTCAGCCCTCTAAACAAAATACAGTGTTCTGCCCTTTGACAGTTGCTTGCACTCTATTACACTCATTTTCCCTTATAGTGGTAAGAAAACCAGTGTTTTCTGTGATTCTGATAGTGCCCATGCTATTGATGGCAGACCTTCAGCATCTCTTGTCAATCCCAATCTCTTGGGACATTTCTTGCTG
Organism: Loriculus beryllinus; assembly: GCA_039877255.1. Lineage (NCBI taxonomy): Eukaryota > Metazoa > Chordata > Aves > Psittaciformes > Psittacidae > Loriculus > Loriculus beryllinus. Next base: position 14,414 of record JBCJKH010067256.1, on the reverse strand, counting down.
AAGTGCCTTGTTACATATTACATGTTCCCCTCATTCTTAAAACAAGTGCACTTAGCCAGTGTGCTACGTGGTTGCACTTCACAACTCATACCTACATTGGCCTATTACATGTCCAGTGATGCTTTTGACGTGAATCCCAGAGGTGTTGACGCAACACATTGAAGAGTGCTGGAAGTAGAACCATGTGCCACTAAAGTTACTCCAATAGCACAAATATAGAAGCATTTTTCTCACCAGAAGTTTTCTTCTCTCAGGCTGTCCTTGGAGCAGGCTCCATACTGCCAGTACTTTCCACAAATACATCGGCTTTTTCAGTGCATAAAGAAAGCAGCGACCAGAAATTGTAGTCCCTTCAGCTGTCCTAGTCTCAATAGCTGCCAGTCATTTGAAAACTACTTAGATTTGTTCATGTTCTCGATCACATCTGAACTTTGGAGGAAACGCTAACCCATTGGGCAGAAACTGGAATTATCAATTTCTTCTTTCCTCAAAATTAAGATCAAAGATGGGCATGACTCTTTCCACAAGGTTCACAGAAAACATGGCTTTCTAATATTAGCCTATGATTTCACAGAAATTAGTTGTCTAATTTGAGTGTGCCATTGCCTTGTCCCTTGCACAGTACTAATCTCTTCTGTTTGAAGCTAGCTGCAGTGTTTTCCCAAATCTTCGCTCAGTTTTCAAGCCTCTTTACTGGCTGAAATTGCATTCATTTACATTTTTCATATTCTTCTGTTTCAAAGAAAACTTTCTTGCAAGTTCAGACTCTTGTATATAGAACAATGACTTGTACACAGTGATCTGTAGATTATAGGTAGTACCTGCAAGCTCATCAGAAGGGGTATATACAGCTATTATCACTTAAGTATAACTTTCTCCTAAGTTCAATGAAAACAGTGGACATTGATCCATATTCATCTATTTGAATTTGGAAATCTGATAGCAATGCACAACTCTCACAAATTCTGAGAACCATTGCTCTAGGCTGCTCTCAGTTATAACCATAGAAATTAATAGATGGATTTTGCTTTCATTTACTAATGAAGATCCTGTTGAGTGTAATACTATAACCATGAACCCAGTCAAATATCATTTGCGTTGGAAAGAATAAAGCATCGTTACATGCAGCTAAGTAAATCAAATGTTCTTTGTTACATCCAGAGTCTTAATTAGAGCCTCCTTGCAGTCTTTAAGCAATACCTCAATAATCTCCTTTTCTCTTTGTAGTTCTCTGTGAGCTCCTCAAAAGCGAAACCAATAGGTAAACCTGCTAATGTGGAAGGGAGCAGTGTCTTACATGTTTCAGAAAGAGGTGGTGGGTTTAGGTGGTTTCTAACAGATGTTGTAATACCAGAGCAGCAGTGCCAGGGCCAGAAGATTAGTGTCAGAAATTATCTGAAGTCTCAGAACCCTGCAATTAAGAATCTAAGATTTAGCTGTAAGGAGATGAGAGTGAGCAAGTTGATTTCCAGTTTTTATGCTTTATGAAAAATACTCCAAACAAGACCAGAAAGTCAAGTTAACAGAGAGGGCCATGATGAGGTGTGAAAGATAACCATTTTCTTCTACAAAGTGTTTACTCTGAAACCTAATTAAAATGTCAGTTCTGTTTCTATAGATCATTTCAACACCAGTGTCAGTCTGATGCTTTTGTCTTGGGAGCAGTGACCATTATGGGTGCGGGCAGCAATGGGGCTTCCAGTCGTTAATAATTTTTGTGACAAGGAGATAAGAAGTGAATTATTGAAAAAATCACCACTCATGCAGTTCCATGAGAAGGAAGGAAAGCAGGAGGAGGTACCCTTGTTCCTTTGACTTAGCACTTAGGGGCATGTTGGCTGCTAAAACTAGTGCAACTTTCAATCCTTGGAGTATGAGACTTGCTTAAACAATACACTTGATAGTTTCAGGCATTTTAAATTACCTCAGGCTTGTGAAGCGCTGTTTGTGTACTTCTGGGGTCTGTGACATCTGAGCTACCAACTGATCACTGTAACACACTGACCAGGGCAAAGAGCAGCAAAGACAGCAGGCATAGGGATGGGGAATTCTACATGGCCCACCACACATTTTTTACCACCACACTACAGTAAAGCATTGTGTAGCCATAGAATGATCTTTAAGATCCCAAGTTTAAAAGTTTAGTTATGTAACTGGGCATAGTTGAGCTAAACTTTGAGGCTAGGTATAAAAAAAATGAAGCCTGAGAAATGACTGGTCTGTGAAATAGAAGTGCTTGTATTAGGGTTGTGTATGAAGTAATCGCTGTGTGTAGTTTATATGCATCAATTTAAGTTTGGATGGCAATTAGAGTTATTTCAGGATGTAAGGTATGATATACGTGAAAGCTGCTTTTGTGGTTATATTATTAAATTTCTATCACATAATGTAAAACATCCACTGCTTTATTTACAGTGCTTCACTGCAACCATATTTTACTATCATGAGACATTCCTTGACCAAAAATGTTGTTTCTAATCACAGAGTAAATTAATAAGATTGAGTGACTACAGTCTAAATCTTTTTTTAAACTAACCTAGTCAAATATGTACTACCATAACTAGGCCATAGCAGTGTATGCTGCCATGCAAGAGACTAGGGTTTAATTCTTGGATTCTGCTTCTCACTCCATGAGCAGGAGCTAGGAGCACTCCAGAGCTGCAGCCTCAACCCTGGGAGGGATGGAGCCTTGTGTCATTCAACAGCAGTGACCCCCACTGGCCAATTTAAGGAGAAGCATTGAGGGGCTCTAAAAGGAGTCACTTCCAGTCCTCCTCAGAGGTTGGTGGTCATTGCACGGGATCTAGTGAGTGGAGGTTCAATGGGGTGCACTCGGTGGGGTCTTCAGCTTTCAGTCTGAGGAGCAGAATCCTCTCTGGGGAGGAACCAGCATGTGCGCTTCCTGAGACACTATTTTTGCCTGACTTAGCTATAAGTGGCAAGATTGTCAAGAATATATATACTATTTTTTCAAATGTCCTGTAACTAATGCTGTGATATCTATCTTTCAAGTAGAACGAGGAAAAACTCCACTAACCTCAATAGAATTGTAGTTTAATTCACAAAGAGATAGGGAGATCCTCAATAGCATGAAGAGAAGTGCAAACTGTCCTGTCAGTGGGTGTCATTGTAGTAAAGGAATTTTATTTGTAAAGAATCTTAGAAATTGGAGCTGGACATGCTTACAAAGTCATTGAGCATCTCCTCACTAATGCAAAACGTTTCCTATCACAGACTGAGATTTTCCCAGCCCAGCGTTAGGTGACCTGAGCAGCAAAGCTAGCACTGTTCCAGTGGGGTCATTAATCCTCAGTCTGCAGTCCTCAGTAACAGGAATATTGTCTTAGCAGTGGGGATTACATTTCCATTTACTTAATATCATCTTAGTACCCTAGTTCATAGCTCATCAGGTTGACCTAAAGTGGTCCTCTTCCTTTTAGCACTTGCAGCTGTTAAGCATGTTTACCCCTCCCAATCATTTGGTGGATATATTTAATTCCTTCACATGGCCTCCCCAGTCAGCTGTTCTAGCCCCACAGTTATTTTTGATGCACATCTCTAAGTCTCATTTAAGTTGCTGACCTTTGGCTAGTATGGCAACAGGGAGAACTTGAGGGCCATAGTCAAGAGCATTGAAGTAAGAGGAACTGTTGCCACCTCGGTCTGTGATTCTGTATTTCAGCCACTGTGGTCCTTTTTGCCTGCCATATCACACTGCACACTCAAACCCAACTTGCTGTCCTCTGCCAGGTCTCTCTTGTCATTAATGCTCTCGCCATACAATGGGGTCAGGTCTGGTTCAGCAGCGCACACTATACGCTGTCTGTTGTTTAGAGGGGTGGAATAAATTAGAATAAGCTTTTGGGTATGAACGCCTTTGTCTTTTAAACTTGTATGTCGCTATGTCGCAAAGCTGTCTGTGAGTTTTATTTAACCTAACATTTTGTAGCTATATGGAGTAACAAAATATAGACAATGTAAAGAAGAAATCATGCAACAGTTTCCATCTACTCACAATTTTTTCACATAGCACAGGCTGAAAATATGATATAAACATTCTTCTGTAGCATGTCAGCCTTTGCTGAGGGATATGAGAAACTGTAAATACTTGCAGGCAATAATTGGTATTGTTTCATGGTGAACGAGGCACATAGTTGATTAAAAAGAAACCTTATTAAATGCAAACATTTGTCTTCTGTTTGCTTTTTACAAATGCTTTTACATTCCTAAGGAGGAACAGATCCCTTAAAATACAAGTCTGTTGATCGGTAGGATTCTTGGAAGGGCTTGTTAAATCAGCAGGTACAAAGCTAGACATCTGGAATTACTGCACTTTTACCAAACGCTAGCTGATGCCCTGCCACCTGAGCTGCATGAAAAGATGCATCCCACATATTTCTGTAGCAGTTAGCACAGCAGCCTGATTCTCCGTTGAACAGAGAGAACAAGAGAGCTCTCTGGCTTTGCACCTTTGCTTTCCAATCTCAAGTTTGCACCTTTCTATCCCATGCTGCTTAGGTTTTTTGCAGCAAATCTGTGATGCACTGGAGTACAGTAGGCGGTTTACTTGTTTTCATGGAAGGACAATTTGTACTTAAAGCAGTGATTAGATGAATTCTTTCTTTCTTGCATGCTTCAGTTTTTGATGACTACTAGCTTCATCAGTGTAATTATAATTAGCACTCTTCATCTTCCTTTTATGGTACCAGCTGGACAGATTGGTCCTCTTACTGCACAGATTGGCGGCAGGGTTGCCTACATGGAGTTAGGTGACAGGCACCATGAAATAACAGATGGTAAATTCAGGGCTTGTTGGCAATCAGCAGGTTTTTGCTAATGACTTAATTAGCTATGCAAATTGTCAAATCAGTGTGAACATTGTTTTTATCGAAAACTTTACCTAAATTAATTACCATAATTAAGTAGCAGAATGTCAAGTATATTGGATGCGTAAAAGGGCTTGGCTGACTATGGATAAGTTACCATCTTTATTAGAGTGCTGTGCTCCACATTGGAGAAGTCTGAGGATAAGAAATGCGGTTTCTTTTAAACTACTTTTAAAATACACATCTCGCCAAGTTCCAGCCGAGATGCACCCTGGTGCCTTTCCAAATAAAATGGCTCAGGAAAGAATTACTGGATGAAGGCTAAATATTTCAAGCAGGAGTTTAAGGCCTGCTTATTTGCTTAAAATCATGCACTTGTTTCAGACTACTAGCTTTTCTGTTCTGGTGTTTCTGAGATCCAGAGCTATAAACACGCAACTAGAGAGATGTGTTATAGCTTTTCATTGAATTTAGCAATAAAGTGTAAGCCTGTCTCCTGGTTCCTACTATGCAGGAACTTTTAACTCTGTTCAAATGTCACAAAGTTAAGAGATGCAAATTCTCTAACATGATTTTTTTAAGTTGATTTTTTCTCTCTCAAGGTTTCCATATAACAAATATTGGGTGCTGTTCACAGGATGTGATGGTGGTAGGAGAACCAACTCTGATGGGCGGCGAATTTGGGGATGAAGACGAAAGGCTTATCACTAGATTAGAGAATACACAGTATGATGCAGCAAATGGCATGGATGATGAAGAAGATTTCAACAATTCACCCGCACTGGGAAATAACAGCCCGTGGAACAGCAAACCTCCTGCTAACCAGGAGACTAAATCTGAAAACCCCACACCACAAGCTTCCCAATAGGTTATTCTGCAGCAGTACACACTGCAGTGTATGTCAGTGGGTTATTAATTACTGTTGCACAGCATTCCTCAAAGTAAGATTTAAAAAACCACCTTTCAATGGATATAATTTCAAAGTATCTCTTTCTAAACTAAAGCTATCCAACTTTTTTAATTAGGGAAAACTCTTGTATAAGCTTCCATATACATTTCTTGGAAGCATTCACATGCAATGTGATACTGGCACTGACCTCAGTTAAAATAATTGGAAACTAAATAGCATCTCATGGCAAATTTCTGACAATGTATTTTATTGGAAGGGGTTGTTTTTTTCCTCATCAAACAATGGCCATATTGAAACAAGTCATCAGTGCTCAGGATCTCATTAAGGTAACTATGTAAAACTTTTTACAATTGTAATATATTTTCTGCTTTTCAACTTGCACCTGAAATTTCTTGTTTCAGAAAAAGATCAGTTTTTAAGGAAAAGTAATTTAAAGTAACTTTTGTTCTTTCCTTAACTTTTCTCTCATCGGGTAAACATTTCAAGGATCCAGCATTTTTCATTTACGTTTAGCTGATGCCAGTAGATTCTCGTTCCATCATTTAATACAAAAAACTGAAACAAGAAATGTCTTTTTTTCATCAAAGACATGAGAAATATTTTTATGTGGAAAAAGACACCCAGTCCTATGAGAGTTTATGCTTTGTAAAATTGCTGTCGATCCAGATATTTTAAAGCCATGTAATCCATTAACTTTGTGGGCAGCTTAATAAATCTAAAACTTTTGTGTTTTTATTAATTATATCTGAGTTGGCTTTGTTGTTATTTCTTTTCATAGTATATTTCTTGTATAATATTTTTGTAAAGCCCTCAAACCTTTTTCTGGTTTACTTTTTTTTGTTGTTTTTTTTGGTTTTTTTTTTAAATTCTGGTGTATTTATGTGAAACTTTATAAGAGAAACTAATTTTTTTCATTTATGTATTAATATGTTCAACTCATCATGTAAAGACACAGTGAGTCAGTGTGTTATATAATACAACTGTATTTTATGTATGCTTTGCCAATAAGTGTGCCAATAAACTGTGTTAACAAATATGCTCTTATATGGTGCATTTACAGTCCCTTGCATGCAAAAATCACAAACCCATGTGCAGAATGATGCACCAGGAATTTTTGGAATTGGTGTTTCACTGAATTACAGTCTTCTTCCAGCAGAAAAGGAAGTCTACATTTCAGGTGTGAATCACAGCTCAGTTTGGTTAGAGGCTCTTTTCTCTAACATTAACGATGTGTAACACCATGGGTAGGTAGCATCAGTGAGAGCTGAGCACAAGGGAGTGAGGACATCAAGCAAGTGCCCCTCCACCCTGAACTCTGCATCTCTCGCTTTCCAGGGCTTGGGCTTATCAGAGCAGGGGTTTCCACTCTGCTGAGTTCTGTCTCATAGTTTTATGATGAGTCCCTCAACTGGGGCTGAGAGGGTTTTAAAAATTCTCCTTTTTTCTTCCCTTTGCTGTCAAATCACTTGTTCACAGGACCAAGCAAACCCCCTGGGCTGGTGCAGCCACTCCGAGTACAGCCCAGTGTGTAAAGCCCCTCGGCTTAGCCCAGAGGCACCCGCCTGCTTCCCAAGGCAGCTGAGAAGCCCTGCAAAGTGGCAAATACAGAGAAAATTACCAACACAGACATACTGAATCTGCACAATCCTGCCTTTTGTGCAGGGGAGTGAGGTATTGGTCTTGACTGAAACTGTACTTTTAATATTGCTGATATCATAAAAGCATCTGAAGAACTCCCAGGTTTTTTCTGAGTTGCTGTATGTATACCCAAAAGCCACTCTAGGGGAATGTGCCCCCCAAGCATACATGCATACTATTTAAGCATGCTTTTGCTGGATGTGATTCCAACAAATAGTTTTTAAACCCCCCTTGGAGAAGACATACAGGACAAAGCACCCTGCATGGCCACTTGGTTCTTCAGCAGGAGTCAGCTCCCTCCCTGCCTGAAGGATGAACCTCAGCTGCCAACAATGGGCCCTGTTCTCCTGCAAGCAAAATCCTCCTTTGATGAATTTTGGTACCTGTCGTTGACCTCACAGGAAGATAGTCTAAAAGGTGCTACAGGATTCTGTAGGAACTGGAGCACAAGGATATAGACTGTAGGGTAGAATTTAAGCTAAATAGCAAGCATGACTGAGTGCATCAGCATAGGTAGCAGTGCCGCTCCTTCATAGCATTTGCAGGAGGTAAGAAACTGTAGGTCTATCATTCAGTGACTATATCAGCCCCAATTTTTTCATGTAAATAATTAAATTCACAATGTATTCCATTAAGGTTCCTGTATAGCTGCTATAACATTACAATTATACACTGTAATTCTAATGTTCAAAACCACTAATCATTCATATTACTTTTCCATGAGCACATTCTAAAAGGCATCGCTTATTATTAATCTTTCACAACTGGCACTGCTATTTCAATTTTTAAAAGATTTATGGTGTCATATTACTCCTGTTGTTTCAGTAAATAAATATAGGAACACTTGAAAAATGGGTAACAGACTCCTTAGAGTGCCGTCCTTGAATTAATCTGGAAGGACACTTCCTCCATATCTCCTCAACAACCCTGTCTACCAGCTATCAATCCACCCTGTTGTGGTTGGGGTGAACAACGGACGGAGCTAGCTGATTTTGTTGATTCACTTATTTATTCATAAAAGAAATGTGCAAATGGGCTGGCTCAGTGAAGCGGTTTGAGGTGGGCAGCAGCTGACCACACAGCCTCGGTATTGCTGCTTCCTTCACCCCCATGCCTGAGCTACTGCATGAGCTTCTCTTACCATGTTTGAAATGACACAGTAAACTCATCGAGAAGGAGCCTATGGTCCTGTGTTTGACCCCATGTGTTTGTGCCTTGTCCTTGGGAACATTCCCTACAGGTAGAGAATTAAGATACAGTGATCACACTAACTACTGGACTTTACGCCTTTTGGATGTGTGTTGCAGCTAGATGACATTGCAGCTCCATAACTATCTGGTGCAGGAAGTAGAAAACGTGAATAGAGATCGCAGGTGAGTTGAAGTGACAGGTTCATGAGAGCTGAGGTTGCAGCCTGAAGAATGAAAGCTTGAAACCAACAATTAATTTTACTGTAATCTAATCTCACCACCTACAAGAACATTGTATCTCTCTCAGAAATTGGAAGGAAATAATGCTGTTGACATTTTCCTCTGGGGAGCCCTTGCAATTATTAAAAGGAGGAAGGAAACTTATCTCATGATGCTGAAATACATTCAAAGAGAAAGCTCTTGTTTGTTTTAGCAAAATGGAGGGAAATGCTGGCCCTGAGAAATGCCCTCGCAAATCAGAGAGAGGAAATTCCAGCAGTTTACTTAGAAAAGCAGAATCACATAATTAATAAAGTGACTGAGTAAGAGCACTGATAACTGAGCTGGTTGCTGTTTCAAAGGACTTGGACCATGCAAGAGCCGTAAGCATTAGTGGGTTTTGTTATTCTTTGAATTCCTTTGTTTAAGTATCTTAATATTGTTTTGTGGCTTGGGTCAGCAGAGTCCCCTTCCCAGAGAGCTCCCACCTCACATGAGTCACCAGCTGATCTCACCAGTTTCACCTTATGAGAACACAGCAGCTCTTAAAGCTCCTACTTTCTCCCTTTTCATAAGCAATATTTGCACCTTTGTAGTCTTTTCAGAAAGAAGGGGTCCTCATGTTTCATCACCTATGCATTGGTGTGTATGAATGCAATAACACTGTAGGATAATTCAGTCTGGAAGGGACCTTGGGATTTGTATATTATTTGTATGATTGTAGCATCATGAGGCTCTATGAAAGTCATGAATGGCTGATTTGTAACCTTGGTTCTGAAGAAGGTGCTACACTTGCACATTAGGGAAGTGTAGCCAACTTATGTCCTTGGGGAACAGAGCACAAGTACCCAATGACCAGAGAGCTGCCAAGGAAAACAAGTCTTGAAGTGTGCAGAAAGAGATGGGGTTGGAGGGGAAGGAAACCACTGAATGAAATGGCAAAACACTGGGCATTATTGGGTTTTCTCTAAGAGAGAGGTTCCTTGCCCAGCTTCTGCTGCAAAACACCATTAAAGGAGCCTAAATGATAGAACAGCTGTAAGAACAGGCTAAATCTTGCGATTTCATGACCTCCATGAAAATCCCATTTTAGCAAAGACAGGATGAAAGAGAAAACATGGATGATTGATATTGAAGGAAACCCAGTTTGTGCCTAATATATCCTGGAGAAACTGCTAATGGAAATTGAATAGTCCTGAAAAAATTTCCTGAGACTGCAACTCTGATCAAGTAGCCCTATGGTGATATATTGCATGTCCAAATTAAAGCTGCCCTGGGGCACAAGTAACCCCAGCAGTTGGTTTTACTGTGTAGGACTGGATGATTTGTATGTTTTTTCTTGCTTTTTGACAGCATATTTTTATACAAGGCTAAGGCCCAAATCTTCTGCTATGTAAGAGGAGCTACTGAATATTTAACATCCCATAGAACTGATGTTGTGCTGGTGTATCATTATGCTTCTACCAGGAAGTCTGGTGGTACCCTAGCACTGCAGGATGGCAAATGATACCTTTGGATAAAGGTCACTTTTGGAAGTCTCTAAATGTATGGACCATGCTGCTATGTTTCATGAGAAAATATGAATTTCCACTGAACACTCACAGTATTAAAATCTGTTCTAATTTAGTGTGTTATTTTGGCAGCTACTAGTACCAGTTCTTTTCAAGGGAGAGGCTTTATTAGGAACAGTGATGGAGCAATCTAACTGCAGGAGCATTTCTTCTATGACCCTATGAATCAGTTCTGAAATAAAAGAACTATATCCCTTACACCACAAAATAATTTTAATGGATCTACAGGCAATCTTAATCCATAAGCACACTTTAAAACACCATTATGCAGTAAAGATGACATCAGAGAATAATACACTTGTGCACACAGAATCAAAACTTTATAAAAAGCATCTAGCCACAACAGAGCACAACTACCCCAGCTCCCCAAGAAACTCCTGACTGTGCTTCTATCAACTTTACAAGGATCAGGAAGAGATTGATAAGCTTCTGTTTGGATAAGTTACTAAATGCATCCCAGAGAGCTCAGGTGCTGAATGCCATTACAGCACATTAACGGGGGAACATGCTTCAGCTAAATGCAGATAAATGGTCACCCAGGGTGCCTCCATGCCTGTTGGACATCCCCCCTTAGGATTCTTTAAGTCTGTGCTCATAAGTGGAGTCTAAAACTCTTCAGGTTGTTTTCCTTTTCTTTCTGTGCATGGCTGGAGGGCATTTTATGAGGGTGGAGAGGTTTAGGGTTTGGGTTATTTTTCTTATAGTTTTTACAGTGCTTTAGGGTAAAAATGCTTCTCAGGTGTCCAAGATCTTACCAATTGTGATATGGCATGAGAACAGTTGTTAGCATGTGTTTGGGGATAGGGAGAGCAAAGCAGTTCTTATATCATGCTAAAATGAATTCTGTCCAATCTCTGGAGATCTTCAAGTTGTGTATCGCCCCAGTTTAATTAATAGCTCTGTCTCAACAACTCTGAATTCATTTGAGATACTATGTATAATTATATATTGAACAACTATAATGTATAAAGTTAGCGTCTCTTTTGTAAGTGCATTAGGAAACGTTTTAGCAAATGCTTGATATGAAGCAGGCATTTAACACTCCTTATCACATTCGTCTGCAACCCTCATTTCACCACATAGAGTTTTATCCTCCCTGAGTGATCTCTTGGGGGGTCTGAGTACTGGAAAAGCTTTTAAGGACTGTGTTTGGTGCTTTCAGATGCTGGGTTGAGGGTTTTTTCTATTCAATTTTCTTTCATCTCTGATAGCTTATGAAAATTTGTTTGCTTTAACTTTCCATCTTCTTCTGGCTACGTGTAAAACAAAATGCAGGACTCGCTTGTGCTCCACACAGACAAACTCATCAAAACCAAGGTGGGCTGCTCCTGGGTTGCCAAGAGAGATCAAATTCAGCAGTCAGAAGGTGCGAAATTTAGGAACTGATGGATGCTGGGGCTTGTGTCTGTGTTTGACTGAAAACTGCATTTTGAAAGGGAATTTTCAGCTGTTTTCTTTGAAATCTCCCCTCCAGGTTAAACCCATGTTCCAAAGGGTGATAACAAAAGGTGAGCAACTGAGACAGCTATCTTTTCATGCAGTGTTTTCAGCAGCTCTATGACTCTCTCTGTGCTTAAATCACCAGCTCCTCTGATGTGAATCAGGTGTGAAGTGCTACAGGAGTTAAATTTATAGGAGCGGGGCTTATAGCTAAGGTGTCCCTGGACAGTGATCAAGAGCCTTTATTGTGGTTCCCAAGCTTTGCAGGAGCAATGCAATTTCATTTTTACATATCACGACTATCTCCTCTGCTTTATGTCAACAGGGATAGGAAGTTTCAGGTTGGCTTTTTCTTAACAAAGTTCCATGTTTTGCTGTTATTTCAGCCTAAGGGCTCAGAAAAATATAACCTAAATCAGCTTTCTTTCTCCCAGAAAATATATTATTTTTAAATATCCCTCTCTCCCCTCCCTTCTTTCTTTTAAGTCAGAACTCCCTTGAGAAGGGCCTAACCCACAAATTTCACACAGCAACATTTGGCTTTACTGTAGATGCCAGCTGCATTCCTGTGAGGGAGGGGAAAAAATACTAATGGTCAGTCTATAATGAGTAACTGAACAGGGGTACTCCACAGGGATGTAATGTTTCTAAGTTGAAGACCATGCAATAGTGGAATGTGGGCTTTTCAAATGGAAACAGAGTTGTCAAGTATGATTTTATTGTGAGACCTGCAGTATAGCCAGTTCTCAAGTATGGAGAGGAACTGCTGGGGAGGGAAGGAGTGGTCTGTGTACTGATTGCCTTTGAGCAGTCTGTCACTTCAGAAAGCAGCACTCTACAAGACAGCAGCTTCCAAGAGAAGCCCATATACTGAGGAAGAAAACTGCAATCAGTAATGAAGGGAGCCTTCCAGAGGTGGGCCTCACGCAGGCAGTGCCAGGTACCAGGATGAGCACATAGCTGCAAGACCAAGACTTGAAAAGGAAATGGAATAGTTATTTTACTTTTTATTCATTTTATTAATAGATTTTTTTAATCATCTGTGACAACAGAAGTCAACACAAAATTGTTCTGTTTAACTGCAACAATCTCCTTTAACTGATTAACACATGGACTAATTTAAAGTAACCGTTGACATAAAATAAACAAGATGCATGGGCAGTCCTACCTTGAAACCAGTGGAGTCATTTTGTCACATCAAAGGCCTGGCTGCAGTCACAGCTATTCTGGGACTGTTACACCAGGTCACCTATACCTCGCCCCCAGCACCTCGCAATCTCCAACACACTGGTTCTTCCCCAATGGGAAGGTTTGTGGCCATTTGATTTTTCTGCCTGTGACCGCAGGCTTCTATGAAACAGCTAGAATAGATTTACAATAATAATCATCCCCAAAGTCATGATTTCTTAAATTTTTTGTTTTATTAAACCAGAACCTTTTCATTTGGTTTGACTCCACTTTTTCTTTTGGTTACTTCCAAATATTGACATTTGAACCTAAACTTTGATAATTTTTTGTTTCCAAATTTGATTTTCACGAAGCTACAAGCACTGCAAATTTGGTTTTGATTTAAAAAAAAAAATGCTTAAAAAATGCTGTAGCTAAAAGCTGAGTATCAAATATAAGCACCTCTGATTTAGCCAGGGGTGGGCTGATGAAGTTCCCTTCTCAAGGCTCCTGACTAAGCCACGATGCTGCTGAGTGAATTACACAGATCATGTCCTGCCCAGCTCTCTACAGAAATATGCTTGTAAACATTTCAGAGAGGTAGCTTGAAGGACATCCAAGTGATATAGATCACCCAAAGCATCAGTTATTCCATCTTTCTCCTCTCCTCCCTTCCCCAATTCCCTTCAGTATCTGAAAACAGACTAATCCAGGAGAGTCACAATAAGGGAAAAAACAACAAATCATAAAGAGTTGTCAGCTCTGGCTTTCCAGGTGAGGTTGTGCTCACATCTTGGGATGTTCTTGTGGCAGCTGGTGTTTCAAATGTGACCAGAAGTGAACAGCCCTCACACAGCACAGCTGTTGTGTACCTGGGTGGTTTTATTGCATTTTCAGTGCATACAGGGCAGCAAGCAGGACTGACTCTTTCTCCCTTTTTTTTGTCCCTATAAAGCCCTCCAGGTTGCGAAGATTCCCACAAAAGGACTGTGCTGAGCACCCCACGTTCTATACAAAGATAAAAGGCTTCAGAGCTCAGCTGGCACACCCGTGGCCCCTCAAAGGAAGCACAAGATGCCCTGGTGAGGACCACAGCACACACAGCTCAGCATTAGCAGCCCCTGTCCCATCCTTCATGGCCTGGTACCACCCCTCCTCCCAAGCATCCATGGCTCTGAGTTGAAGTCATTCAGCCTTTTACATGACCCAAGACACTTGTATGTCTTAACATTAATGAGTCCTGACCTGAAGTTTAGCGCCATTTGTTTTTCAACTGTAATGAATGAGCACAATCTGTTTTTACATCTTTGAATCTTCAGAGAAATACAAGGTCGCCACTAAGAAGATTCAAGCTTGATTTGATTTGCAATAAGATGTGCAATTGCAGTGAATGAACTTACAGAGCCAATGACTCATGTGAAGTAGATTGAAATAGTTGAGACAGCTGCAGCTC
>JBCJKH010067254.1:0-10646 GCA_039877255.1 Loriculus beryllinus | reverse complement strand
AGAATTTAAATGCTTTCCTGTGTTCTTTTAAGATAAAACCTGATACTTTACAAATGTGGAAAGGTGTGAGAGCAAAGACTGACTTTAGCCCACATTTGGAATTTGGGAAATTCTAGTTCAAATCTCTGACTGTTTGGCAACTGTTTACACAAATTAAACCTATCTCTGGAAGATACTCAGACGTCCATAATCTTACAACAGCCAATATCGTGTTCAATAGAGAACTCACCTAAGCACTGGTAATTTCAACTTTTGTAATGAATCCAATAGGACATGGAGTATACATACTTTAAATTGGTCCCCAAATAATCCGATTATGTCTCTACAAGTATTTCCCTAACAAACAAGATTTTATCCCTTTCCTGCCCATTTGACATTTTTCTTACTGAGAGTATCCAATTGCTATAAACAATATTTTGAAACAGCAACATCTTCTATCAACAGAATGTATGCAATTGAAGAAATAGAAAATTTTCCTACTAGTGCTGATTTCTTTTGACTGCTACAGAATGTTCTTGAATTCCTCCCTACTCTTGCAGATAAACTGAATCCCAAGACAGCTCTGTGCACAAAGCTTATATCCCACCTCAACCTCCAGATTGCCCAAGTTTGCTGTAAATATAATCCCTCACTAAAAATAGGCTATTTGCTTCAACTCCAAGAAGAAAGGATGTCCTATCCTTTTTCATACTCAGTTATGCTTATGTACTGTTAGAGCAGATGGCAGAAATTTGCTTTAGCAGTTAATCTCTTCACTTTGGATCTCTGTAGGCAGACAGGCACCTTAAATCTCACTTTGAGCTTCAGTGGAAAGAAAATGAAAAATACAAAAATAATTCTCATTGAAATACAGATTTTAGCTGAAACTTCTCTGTTGAGTCTTATTCTTCCTATGACTGTAAATTTTAATATGAACATCTGGAATAAATTTAGACATTGCCAGGTTATAGTAATCCGTTTGTTCTTATCTTGGCCCTAACTTTGATTAAATCCCTTTCTTTTTTTTTTAGCATTTGTTACACCAATGCCACACTCGAGCTATTCATAAGACAGAAGCAGAAACTTCATTTTGTCAGAGTAATTTCGTGAGTTTTTATTCTATTGGTCTGATTTTGGTATAGCTCTATAAATTCCTGCTCTAATCTGTCTTTCTTAACATGTGTGATCAGACCTGTATACAGTATTAGAAACTAGTTCTCCCCATGTACTTTAACTTCTATAAATTGCTTTGTATGTGTATTAGAAATAGATTAATATAATTCACAAATTTGTCCTCTTAAGAAATATGTTTCATTAGTAATTTATAGCCTTTTTATAGCCTTATATTAATCAACTAATATAACAATGTTTTTCTTCTCTCTTGTCAGTCCAATGGGCAAGCAACCAGAAATTTTAGCTTATATCCCATATCTACATTATCTTGTACATTATACTTTGAAAAATTAACACATTGCTGTTGTTCCTTTCCCCAAAACAATTCACTTTACAGTATAGTATTATCAGTCTTCTTCTGTGTTGGCAACATTTTTTAGCTTTTAATCCCATCTGTTGTTAGTAGCAGGTTTTTTTGGTTTTGTTTTCTTTGTTTTTTTTTTTTTGTTTTTTGTTTTTTGTTTTTTGTTTTTTTTTTGTGCTCACGCAATTAATGAAAATTTTAAGCCAAACAATTTCAAAGAACAGACACCTAGGAATATTTAGCCCTTGTCTGAAAGATCCAATTTTTGCTCAAACTACGGTCACCTGTTCTTTGGCTAACTCCTAGCCCAAATTCAGTTCTTCTAATAAACCTCATCTTCAGTATCTTTGGTTTAGTAATTTCCCTTGTAGCCATCCAAAATTCTTTCTGAATTCCAGCCAGGACAAACTTGCCGCATTTTTTTCACCTTTAAATAAGTTATCTTGAGAAAGAAAGATGCAGTTGGATAAAATTTATCCTTGGTGAAATTTGTATGAACTGTTATTTATATTGGTTTTCTACCTTTTTCATAATTTTCTTTTTTTCCTTTACAAAAAAAGAAACCTTTCATTCTACTCTGGTCTGGAAAAAAAAAATGTACTCCTGCACTTGCTAGGAATAATTTTACCCTTTTTAACAAGCATGTTATTTTCCCATCCTACAGACTTGGTAAGTTTATTTAAAGGCAAAAGCAGGACCTGTGAACTCATACATAAGTTCTTTCTGCATTTAAGTTGTGAGGAATTTGATCTTGATTTTTGCAAGTCTTGATTTCATCTTTAACTGAGCTAGTTTCACTAAGCCCAAAGTCAGCCCATCCAACATACCTTTTTCGTGTAAATTTGCTAAGGATGTGTTTTGTCTCAGCACCCAGGTTATTGACAGATATATTAAACACTTCTGGCTTCAGTTTCAACCACAAGGATATTCCATGTGTTACTGGCCAGCCACTGAATTTCAAACCATTGGTTACAAATATTTGAGCTGGGCATTCCAGTCAATTTTTAAATCATCTAGCAGCATTAGCTGCTAGTTCCTCTACTTGCAAATTAAACAGCTGTAAGAGACAGTGTTAAGAGCCTTACTAAAGTCAAGTTACATTATATCCACCACTCTTCCTCATTCACATAGCCAGCCATTCAATCTCAAAAAGCAGTCCTGCTGGTCAAACATGACAAAACCCTCATAAACCCATGTTTCCTGTTCCTGATTGCCTTCTCATCCTTCATGTGTTTAGGAATGGTTTCTAACATGATATGATGTTGGTTTAGAGCCCAAGAAGAAGCTAACCAGCCAATTATTTCAAATTTTGGTCTTTTTTCCTTTTCAAAAAGTGAGTATAAGATTAACCTTTCTTTTACCAATTATCAGGAAACTCCCCTGACTTTGCTTAAAGAATGAGCATTCTTGGATGACCATTCCTGGATGAAACCCACCTGGCCCCATAGATCTGAATATATCCAGGGTTTTTTTGGTAGTGTTACTAAATGTTTCGGTTTTCGTACAAGGCTGAAACCAGAAATCAGATTGATCTTTGACAGGTTGTCTCTGTGCTTATATCTAGACTCTCTAAATATAATGTTCTTTGCTGATCTTTTTTTCGCCGCCTTTTTTTCCTAGTTCTATGCACCTAATATCATTCACCTACGCCCTGTTTCCTGAATTATTCATATAACTCATTCTGGAATTCTTCCACACAGAATTTTTACCCCTTGCCTTCATGACATAGAAAACCTTCCATTACAGTTTTTACTCTCCTTACCATATAAATATTGTTGACATTTCTAGTTAGGTATCTTTAGTAGCTCAAAATTTGTCACCACAAAAACCCTTACGTATGGACAAATTTTATTTAAGCATCCTTCTGATGTCCGTAAACACTTGGTCTAAGTGTGCTGTCTACAATTCCACATCTTCTTTGAGTTAAAACTGACAAAATTGCATCTAAAATTTGGTTATTTCAAATAAAAATATTTTGGTTATTACATCTAGGAAGTAGCTATCATGTATGGACTCTATCACTATTAGTAGCATTCTTTTTATCTAATCTCTCTCTCTTGGAAGTTTAAATAACACAACTCCCAATAGTTTCTCTCTTTTAGTAGACTTGCAAAAAGTAGCCTTGCAAAAAGTAGCCTATCTACACAAATGTATTTTTAGTAATCAGAAGCCCCTAGAACTATTCTATTGTAACTAATGCATTAAACTAGATTATAAAATCCTAAGTGACTATGTGTACTTACATATACAGAGATCTATAGATACATCATACATGCATATACACTTTTTTTCACATAAAAGATCTTCATCCTGATGTTTCAGCACTATAAAGGAATAATTTTAAATATGTCGCATTGTATTGAAATATTTTTGTCCTGAATTACATTGTCTTTAAAGCTGTACTATGAAACATGTTTGAAAATTTAACTGGCTTTCTAATGTAACAGACTAAGTAATCTGCTGGCAAATTATCTTTTTCAAAGCCCAGTTTCTTCAGATCCAGTTTTTCATTTTTGCTTCCAATATCCTTTAATCAATAGGCATTAAGAGTTGTCAGGAATATGCGTGTTTACTGCGTTCAAAATCGCAAAATTTAGTAATTTTCTTTGGTCCATAGTACTTGTTATCCATTATTTATTGGTTGCCTCTTAATATGTTTCTGACACAAAGAACTGATGACAGGCAGCACACCCAATTTTGCTGAGAAAGTTTGGGAAGAATTAGTTGATTTAAATTTACATTTTAAAATTTAAACATATTAGTTGATCCTCTTTACACTGAATCTCATATCTGAACAAGACATCCTGGGAAATAATTTTTGTCTAAATGTAAGCAGAATCTAATTACCTCATAGGACTGTAAAATACTTGCAGTTTCTAACAACTATAAAACATGGAATGAAAATAAAATGTATCTAATCACGATTAGATTAAATTTAGTATACTAGAACAGCTGCTGAAAGCAAACTCTCTCAATGTAGCTCTATATAATAATACACTACTCTTTTCATCCATGCAGCTTTTAAAGCCACTAAGATTGAGTGGCATATATGAGCTATCCAGATGAATAAACTAATTGCACTGATGAGACCTGACTGAAGGACATTTTACAAGCTGCAGTGGTTCATATGGTATAAAATTCACTAGAACACAAATTCTGTGGGAGGTACTGCCCCTGTTTGTATGTATTTAATAACAAAAACCTTTTATTTTTAGAGTCTACATCTTGCAGAATCTTCAGGGGATGAATAAAAAGAGATACGGATGGTCTGACTAAATATACTTCTGAGAATAATGGAACTTGACTGAAAGCCACTGAAACAGAGAAGGAATTTACTGGATGCTAATAACAAGAACTTAGGGCTCCTGGGAGTGAAGGTGACAAAATGCCTTGAACTGAATACAGAATCTGCACCATCTAATGACAGATCAGCTCTCATTTCCAAAACCTGAAAGAAAAAGTTGTTGTTGCCTTTTTTAAGAGACTGAACTAGTCCTAGCTATAAAGCCA
This sequence comes from Loriculus beryllinus, assembly GCA_039877255.1. NCBI lineage: Eukaryota > Metazoa > Chordata > Aves > Psittaciformes > Psittacidae > Loriculus > Loriculus beryllinus. The sequence goes on along the minus strand of JBCJKH010067254.1, from coordinate 5,680 downwards.
AGCATTTAGAGAGTAGTGTTTCCATCACAGAGACAAGCACATCCATATTTTTGAAGATGGAATTTGGAAATCAAGCCTCAGTCATGAATGTGAACTAAAGAGCACTTCAGGTCATCAACTAGCAGGTAAGAACCACTATCAGTACTGCAAAATAGGCCTGCAGAGGTAGAGGAGATAGAAAACAAGGCAAAAGCGGCTCAGGCTGGGAACAAGTCTAGACACATTGTATTGAGGCTGTTGCTAGACATCACTGCTACTTTCAGCTTGAATTTAAGCTGATCCTTTCAATCTATTTACTCCTCTTATGGCATACTAATCTTGATCTTTTTTGTTCTCAAACTTTTATCATATGATCACTGGGATCTGCACTGCTGGAGAAATTAGGCCTTTCAGTTCCTTGCTTTGAATAAGGTGTTTGCCATAGCTTCTCCATTCATTTATAAAGAAAAAACAGAAATGTAAAATAAATTTTCTGTCTCTAGTAAAAATATTTTCAGTTTCTGAATATATTCTTTGCCTTAATACAAAGCAGGGGCAATGGGACTGCTTGAATGATTTTGTACAATCTAAATACTTTTGTGGTAGAGCCCTATTTTTCATCCCCTCTATTGAATCTTTCTAGTCAGTATTTACCCTCTCCTGCTAAATCCTTTCTACAGCTTTTTCTGGCAGCAGCAGCAGCCTGCAAGAGTCAGGCACATTTATCCTCCTTCTATATTTTTCCATAGTATTTGGTAAATTGTGCAAAAAAGATACCTAAATCAGACTGAAAGAGGTATGGAGGGAAGATAGCAATTCAGAAGGAGAGGTAACCACTACAGTAAGTGAATGCATTGTCAGGATCAAACAGAAAGTTAGTAAAAATCTGTAGGGAATCTGATAATCTGTAAACACTTGGAACAAAGAGAACTTGAATCACCTTCAGGTTCCTTAAGACAAGTGGGACTTCTAAACAACAGATTGATTAGGACTTCTTAATAAAACTGTAAATATCAGCTTAATTTTACCTAACCATGCAGGAACCTGCTAAAAATAGTCTCAAAAGACAGACTTTTTATTTCACCTGCTAACTGCCCACAGCCCAAGCTACCTGCTTTGACAATGGCCTTCCTCAGCAAGGACGAACTTGAAGATCTGAAAGGATAAGGTCACAATTTGCTAGGTCACTGCAATTCCCTTAGACTTTCCATCAATACTAATAGGAGATGCACGGATCATATTCTTGTTTCAGACAAGCAGACCTGCAAAAATGTATCCAATGCCATGATGAACAAGGTGTGTAAAGATGAATCTCAATGATTTCAAATACGTATGAGTTGAGAGATAGGATTCCATAGGAAGAGAGACTAAAATATTTGATAAAATATACAGTGAAATCTGCATGTTTTCACTTTGGAACACCTTAGGGATGCACAGGGCTTTAGCTGAGGCGCAGTTACTTTTTATTACACTGTCGATTCTAGACATTTCAATCATGAAGGAAAAAGAAGTAAATTACAGGCTAATCCTAGTTGCATGAAACATACATAGTTATGACATGCTTTTAAAGTCTTATTCCTCAATAACAGGGAGGACTTATACTTGTAAATTAAATAGTATCAGGGTGCAAGCATTGGCAGCAAAGGTGAATTTCTGATGCCATTACACTTTTTGATTACTCTCTGAGGTGCTCACAGGACATACCAACCAGCATTCCACCAGCAGTCATTCCCAAGAAGCTGGTTGGATCACACCACCCTGGAGGATGAAAGAGTTTTATAACTAGGAAGTCAATAAAGTTTGCCAGAGGATACACATTGGTCCTGTTTATTTTACACATACCACCTTACTGTCCTACACACATCTCAGATGAGATGCTCATCTTTACCTGTTTTTTTGGTTGGTCTTTTTTTAATACAGTTTGGGGAAGGAGACAAGCAGCAAATTGCAGAAATCCCATAGTGGATACTTACATTATTGCAGGGGGAAACTGAGTAAGAAAAAGAGTTATGATTCTCTTAACTTTTTTCAGTAGCAAGACAGGTTGTGTGTGAGGGTTGGATGTATAAAATGATAATACATGAATGTGGAATTTTACTGAAATGCCCACATATTTCATTACATTATTTCTTCAGGTTTTGACAAGCTGTACCTGAGAATCACTATGCTATGTACAAAAATGTTACTCTTCAAGCACTCAGGACAGAAGGTGTTTTCCAACTCACTTGTAGTAGGCATTTTCCCACCACATGAAAGCATTCCAGCCAACTGATCTGAACATCTCCCTAGCCTTAATTCTAGCTGTTCCATCTTCGTTCACTTTCACCAGCCTACAGTGCAACACGGAAATAGAGCAGCACTTAATAGATCTCAGAAGACCAGTTGAGTTTAATGAATGCAAAAATAGTCTTTTTGCATAGTCTGAGACAGTCCAAGCTCATGTGCTGTGCATTGTAACCAAACCACAGAAGTTCTAGCTTGCAGCTAGCCGATGAAAAGGTTTCTTTTCTGCAACACCATCAGCAATAGTGGCAAGGTTTCAACCACCTTTTTAGGAGGAAAGGCTGTGGGAACCGTGGCTTGCCAAACCTCCTAGCAAGTACATGGAAAAGGCAAAATTTGGAACTGAAAATTTTCTTGGAAAATTCAAGGGCTCATAGTAATAAAATGACATTTATTGTCCACAGAGAACTTTGGAACAATACAAGGAGCTAGAATACATTTTTCTTTCTTTCTGGGATTGGAATTCAGGTGGAGAGTTGATTTTGTTCTTTAATAGCAAACCACTACAAGTAGCAGTTAGTGAGACAGTACGTTTTCTAGCTTGGATTTCAAGTGTTGTTTAGCTGAGCTTCTGTATTACACCAGCAATATAATGTCTAGACACCAACAGCTAAATTGAATTCCGTAACCGACAATCTAATGACTTATTTACTAAAGTTCTTGTGGAAGCACACGTTTTCCTTAGTCTTCTTTTTGCTACTGATGTTCTTGACATCCCTTGCCAGGCTTATTTCCAAATAGACCTTACACTTCCCAGCTGCATTCCTGCATGCTCTGACAACATTCCTGTATGCCTGTCGCCTGTCCCTTCTTCCACATTCCATAAGCTTCCTTCTTCTGTTTGAGTTTTGTCAGAATCTCCATGCTCATCTACGCAAGTCTCCTGACCCCTTTGCTTGATTTATTACTCATAGGGATGCACTGATCTTGAGCTTGAAAGAAATTATTCTTGAATATTAATGAGCTCTCTTGGGTTCCCTGCCTTCTGGACCCCTAACTTATGGGATTCCTCCAATTAGGCATATAAAGAGGCCAAAGTTACCTCAAAGTCCAGGGTTGTAATCCTACATATTGCCCTGCTTTCTCCAGGCAAGATTCTAAGCTCCACCATATTATGTCTCCAGCCTTCACATCCCCCACCAGTCCTCATTTGTTTGTTTGTACAAGTTCCAGCAGCCTTGTACCTTTCCTCATTGTCCTCTCCACCACCTGTGTGAAATCAATGGTTTGCAGAAACCTCTTGGACTACGTGTTTTTAGCTGAGTTGCCTTTCCATCAAGTATCAAGGTGGTATGAGAGAAGAGCTCATCAGCTTCATCCTCCTGCTCGGGTGATCTATGCAAACACCCACAACAGTTTGCTGTCAACTTGTTCTTCATCGACCGCTGTGCAGAGCTCAATACATTCCAGGCCTGTCTTTCCTAGAAAGTATGTAGCCATCCATAGCAGCATCCTAGTCATGCAAGCTATCCCACCATGTCTGTAATTGCAACAGCATCATGGCCCTGTGACTGCACACAGATCTCTAATTTTTCCTGTTTATTTCCCATGCTGAGTGTGTTAGTGTACCTGCATTTCAGAAAGGTGATTGAGCATGCAGGTTTCGCAGGAGGGGTGCAAGAGGATCCACCATAGTAATATACACCTTTGAGGTGGTTAGCCTTCTGATTCTCATCTTGAGTGGCAGCTAAGGAATATGGGTTACTGCTCTGGTTTGCCTGGCTTTGAAATTATACCACTGGCAGATAGAACGAACAGCTGTAATCCACGGTATTATCCATTAATCTATCCAAATATCTGTCGTAACAGAGTGGTAAGGGATATGTAATAGCAAAAGTATGAGAAATCTAAATTTAGACTTACTGTAATCTTATACCAAAGATGGCTACTGCCTGAAGCAAAGACCCAATTACTGAGTGCCAGATGTTGCAACTCAGAAAACACATCTGTAACATGAGAAAATAAGTAGGAAATCCTCTCAAAGATAAAAACGCCAGGTGAAAAGGTATTTCAAAATTTAATTAGTTTTATAACATATGGTTATCTTTTCATAAACAAGTTTTGAACAGAGGTGTAGAGGGTGTTGACTAAAACTAAATCTGGTTTTAGAGGTAACTGTTTACCACATATTTAAAGTACAAAATGTTTGCTAGTTTGAAACAAAAAGATGGGGGAGGCTGTTTTTCAATGAAATAAAACTTGAGCATGATCCATCTGCTTACTTGCTGTGCATTGACAAAATCTAGGAGTATTTAAAAAAGAAAAACAGAAAGAGAGAGATCTGACAAGTGGTAGACACTTCACTGATGACATCTCTGCTAGTAAAGATGGAAACCCACGAGCTTCAACTTCCTTCTGTTACACCTGGAGTTCTCACTAGAAAATTGTACGTTTTGTACCATTTTCAAGTATGTGAAGGAGAGGGGAATTATCCTCTCAGGGTCCTGGTTTAAATAATTAAATCAAATGTACTAGGAATCTAGACCAAGAATATATTTGAAGCCACAGGACAGACTTCACAGGCAATGATTTGCCCTTATGCGTTACTGTTTACATTTAGCTGATATGACTGCACATCTCAGTCATACTCATGAAGTATAGAATTCTTTTATTATTTCGCTGTGCTCTACTAACTTAATTTTTATAAGCAATGTACAGTTTTAGACTAAGTTGCTGATCTTTTTTAAAGGCTTATTCTTCCAATGGTCTAACTTTATCATTAGTCAGCCAATTTCACACACAGCAGTCATTTATATTATTTGGCAGGGCCAGGAATAGGATTTGCCTTAATCCATTATAATTAATTTTGAGAGATTCTACATGTCACATTTGCATTAATGAAGATATAGAGAGAAGAGAGTGAAAGAGAGACAATCTGTAGAAATTAACTTAAGTTTTTAAACAGGTGCATTAAAAATTACTAACAAACACAAAGCCTAGCATCATTTACCCCGGTTTCTGGCATTGTTGTGATCTTCATGCTACAGATATGTAGCAGGAACACATGCACACAAATAGCTCTGGTCCTAGTTCCTCTTTAAATAACCAAATCCTTCAGTGTGGCTTCACCACAGGACAATTGTGCCTGACTAATAGCCTTCTACAGTGGAGTGGCTTCATCACTGGACAAGTGAAGAGCTATGGATGTGACCTATCTAGACTTAAGTAAGGCCTTTGGAACAACCCGCACAATATCCTTATCACTAAATTGGAGAGACAGGGATTTGATGAATAAATTGTTACATGGTTTAAGCCCAACGGGTAACTCAGAACCACGCAGCTGCTTGCTCACTCCCCCCTACACTTCTTCTTTCCCCCGATCCCGGAGAGATGGGGAAGAGAATCAAAAGAATGTAACTCCCATGGGTTGAGATAAGAACAGCCCAGTAACTAAGGTATAACACAAACCACTACTGCT
>JBCJKH010067249.1:0-14884 GCA_039877255.1 Loriculus beryllinus | reverse complement strand
AGTATTGGCTGACTAAAAAACTATACACTTTAGAATACATTTACTACTTCATTCACTCCTATGGCAGTAAGAACATTTCCTTATGGAAAGCAACTGTTAAACGCAAACATGGAGCGTCATTCTCAACCATGGTGATAAAGTAGGCATTTTTTTCCCCAAACCGTCACTCTCTAGCAAGTCCATGTATGACTTGTGTGGATTTTAGTTAACACCCTCAAGACCAGTTCTGAATCATTTCTCACCACAAAGATCCACTAGGAATTGTTGTTAATACCTAAATTAAATTATTTATCTCTTAGCCATAGAAAACATCCCTTTCACTTAAAAAAAAGTAGAAGCTGTGATTGCTTCATAATCTGCTGAATACAGAGACTCCATTTCTACTTAACTTTTAGAAGTTTGCCATTCTCAGACATACCTTTCCCACAGTACCAGGACAAGATAATCCCACAGAAACGCTGAGTGTGAGGATAGCCTGGCTTCAATCACTTTCTGGTAGAGTTCAGCCAGGTTAATGATGATGTGCTGGAAACACTGTCTGGGGTATCACCATACATAAATAATAAAAACCCAACCAACCAAAGAAACCAAAACCACAAAACCCCACAGATCCCCAAACTCAACCAGACCCCCCAAAAAGCGACACAAACACCTCTAAACTAAAAAAGCAAACCTTAATAACTACTGTCAGCTACTTTCTAAATGTGGATGTAGAAATGAAGACTATGCAGACAGTACAGATGTAGTTGTAACAGGGACAGGGCCCAAATTTAAATAGGGGAATTGGAATTCTGTATTTCTGAGAAGGTACAACAAGCTTAAGAAAGTATTTTAATTTCAAATTTGCATCCCTATAAACATATCCATTGCAATTATAGCTCTTCCTATAGCATCTATAAAACACCTATAATAAATATGTTTTATGGGCATTGTATTTGCATTGTTTGCATTTGTATGAATACCCATTTCAACCTGCAGTGTGCAGAAGTAACAGAGAGTTATCCAGGACATATTGTCATATTCATAGCAAGACAAACAATTCTTGGTATTGAATACACAAACCTGCTCGGACTGAATCAAAATTATATCACTGGGATCAGGATTTGATTCAAAAATAAGAACTCTGAATTAGGAAACAGGAAGAATTAGATAGTAATAACAGAATGGACTAAGCTTTACTCTCTTAACTATACACAATGAGAACACAAAGATTGTTCACACTTTTCCACAGTAAGTATTTTAGGGGCACTACCTTTTTTCCTGGATCTTTTCCCACTACCTATTGCAACCTCTAGCACTCTTTCAATTTATTCACTGTACAGTTAAGAAAAAAAACCCCACCACCCTTATTATGTCACAGCAGAGCACCATCACTGCATATTACATGGATTTACTCCCCAGAGAGAACAGAAAACTACCCACGCAAGTTATTTCTCTAGTTTTATATTTAATTACTTTGTGTAATATACAGGATAAAGCAATCCAATGAATGTACCATAAGGTTTCTAGAGTTGGCAAAAATCCACTTCCAGTACATCTCCAAACTTTCTTTGGTACTATGTCTAACTCTGAGGCATCTACTCCTCTGGCATTGCCTCTTCAGAACTGGTTCTTCTTTTTACAGAAAATGCCAGAAACAGGATTATAGTAAATCAGATTAAGTATTAGCTGAAACTCTCTTTGCTTTCTGCTTCTCCTAATTTTTATTCTTGACTTTGCTGTGGTACAGATTTGTTATGGACACTAAAATTTCAAATCTTTCATGGGCTGTATAAATCAGTTCAAAATTTTATCCTCAATCCTTAAATTAACAGTAGAAACTCTACTGACATACCTGGGGATGGAAAGTCACTCACAAGTGACAAAGATGGATAGGAGCTGTGCTGCTTTGGTTCATATGACTTCCTAAAACTTGATCCTGGGAACAGGAGCACATGGCAGCTACACTGCTTAAAGGCATTCCAACCTTCAACTGTGTTGACTCCTGGCCAGGTGATGGAGTAAAATAGTTTGCGTCTGTCCTGCCCAGATCTAGAGCACTGTGGGATAGATCAGAATGTCCTCACTATGTACTGTTTAGTTCAGAGGTCCTACGGACACTCAGACATAGCTTGTGTGTGTTTTCAATCATGCATTCATGAAGCTACAAGATGACCATGTTGGCACGAGTTTTGCATGTTGAGCCAAAAGGTGTATTTGGTGTGTGACACAGAAATGTGAGAGAAGTGTTCATGAAGATACAGGCTCTCATGCGGTACCAGCAATGGACACTAGACATAAGGCACTTTGGGTCACAAGGGTGAGCACAGAGTGAGCCTTGGGGCAGTGACTTGCAATAGCATATCCAGCTTCTCTTGGAGGAAATGCTTGTTTCTCTCCAGAAAAGAGCTGCAATACATCCATTTTGTGTAGTCCACTTTGGCTCCCAGTTTGTTTCCTGTTACAAATCCAACTGTGTTTTCACCAACAACATTACTTTACAGTTTAGGTTCTGGCTTCTTTTCTGATCCTTAGCAACTAACCAGAGGTGCTAACTGGTTATGTAAAACTTATGCTTAACAAAAGCGTATAATTGCTTGCCCATATAACTACTCAAATCACAAAGAAGTTAAATATGAACAAAAGTGCTTGAAGGACTGGGGCCTTAGTGAACCATTGCAATTCATCAACAGTGCTCTGCACAGCATGTGCTGCTTTGCCTTGGAAGTCAGGACTTTGCAGCCAACTGTAACAAACACAACTTTTGACATGTACAAGAAAAAAACCAGCAATGTGGTTTGTACAGTTTGTGCAGCTCTGATAGGATTTAGGAAGATGTACTAGTATTTATAAAAGGATTCATCAAGTGCCAGCAAGAATCTTTTCTATGTCAAGATAAATAAAGTAATTAGCATTTTTGTGGTTCTGAGAATAAAAATCCAGGTTACCAGAAAAAAAAAATTAATGCAATCTCTGTGCTAACCCACATAAGATGACCATGAAAATATAAGAGAGAGAATCTTTATAAAGCTTAACAGTAATATAGGCTATCTGTGTAAACTTACAACAGGATCATTTCTGAAGAAAATAAATTGCAATTTAACACTTTTTAAAGCCCTTAACATTAATTAAAATATAAACATATTTTAGATTGCTTCTCATAGTTGAAAAGGATTACAGAATGTTGTACAGACTAAAATAAAATCACTTACTAATTCTTTCAACTTTTCTGTAATAATTCTTTCATTTTGTATTTAGAAAGAAAAATATCTCAAATCCTGACCTTCTGTAACAGAAATGTAATACATCTTATTAAAAATAATCATATACTATTAGCCTAATACAGGCATGAAGAATAAACCCAAACCCCTTCATTTCATAAGAAGAAGGGCTATATTAGCACAAATTCCTACTCACTATTTTGACCCAGGAATGAGTCATTTAACCTACAATCAAGCATGTCCCAAGCAGCCACTAGCTATCATTTGTTGAATTCTAAATATTCCCAAAGGTCTAGAGAAAATGTTTGTAGTGATGACTCACAGTGCTGTCCCCAAGTCTAAAATCAAACTTTTGGAAAAGCCTTGGAGAAGGAAAGTAACTATTTAAAGCCATACTCTCGATTAAAAAAAAATCCACGCATATTTCTTTTGGCCCAATTCCACACCTTGAATACAGGATAAATATAGACAGGATGCGAACATTTGTAATGTATACGAAGAAAAGCCAAGAAAATCAAAGTTGAAACTAACACTTGATCTGTAATAGAAAATAAGGTGCAATGCCACTTCTTGTCAAGACTGAAAAGAAGAGGCCTCACAGATCCCCAGAGACCAGGGAAAGGGGCATAAGAAATGGCTTCACATTGCAGCTTGGGAAGGAGTATGAGGAAGGGACCACAGGCTAGTCAAGGCATGAGTGCATTTCTTCAAAGGCATGAAGTTACAAATGGTTTTTCAGTAGGAATGAGGAGAAAGATCTGCCAGAAAACAAATTAGGGCACTGTGCATTTTTTGAGATGTAAGTTATTGGATAACATCTTACTCTGCTTTTCCATGAGGCTGATGGAACTCGCAACATCTCAAACTGAAGCAAACTTTAAAAAAAGATAAAAATATTCCATTTCTGACAACAGTCTATGTTTGAGATAAATGTATGGTAACACACTGCTGACCATGTATGTATCCTAATGGCAATTTAGGAAGGTAACTGGGAAACATTTCACAGTAATTATCCAAGCCTATGTAAATACAACTGACATTATTTTAAAGCAGTACTTATACCTCAAAACTTCTTTAAAAAACAAACTTACTAAGGTTCTTATCCAAATAATGGGATTCTGAGATATTTATTATTAAATGTCATATCATTAGTCACAAAGACAGTACTTTTTTAGTTTTTTTGAATGTGTTTCCTTTACAGTTTTTTAAGGTTGCCTTGTTCTAGTTATCATTTGCTTCATTACCCGATTTAACCAACTGAAAATTTTTCTCAGTCCTTCTGTAATATAGGACTGTCACCTTCAACTCAGTCTTTGCACTCCCCCAGCCAAATAATCTCTTTTCTCAGTTTGCTTGGATATTTTAATGTTACGGTAATACCTGTGAAGAGGTTTTGATGGTGGGGTTTTTTGCTTTTGTTTTTCTTTAAAAATCTTTCAATTGGAAAGGCTAAAAGTAGTTTGGTTTGTTTTTTTTTTCCCCAATATCAAAAAAAGGAAATCTTTCCATTTACCATCTTTAATGAACATTCAGTTTTCTTATAAAAACCTGATTTTGTCTGGAAAATTTCTGTTAACTTCATTTCTACTTCATTCCTGAAGTATGTCATTAATAATCATTTTCCGTGCCAGAATGGAAAAGATATGAAGGTTGCTGGTTTTATTTACTCTTTTTTTAAGCTGTTTTAATCAGTAACAAGGCTTTACCTTTCACCCCATGTTTACTAAGTTTCCATGACAGCCTCTTGTGTATGACATAAGCAAAAGCCTCTTACAAGCTAACATCAGATCAATTCCATCTACTCTGGCCTCTTCAGAACCAGACAAAAGAAGAAAAATAAAACCCTGACAAACTAGCAGGGAAGTATTTACAAATGCAGTCCTAGAATATTTTTTTCCTGTGCTAATAGGAAGATAGGAGCAGTGATTCCAGAATCACAATTAAATCCTTTCCCTCCTGCAAATGACAGTGATTTGCACAAAAGCTGGTCATTAAAAGCCCCTGATTTTAAAATAGATACCATAAGAGCCCTTTCACATGCTTACACTCCTGAAGTGGCTTCTAAAATTTCTATAATGTCTACATTTTTAGTGAATGGCTTTGGCAGTATGCTCCTGTACACTTCCACAGTGAAACCACAAAGAGAACAGCTCAATGGCTCCAACAGCAGCCTAGCTTCATGATACAAGAAAGGAAATTATGTAAAGAACTAATGATTCACTTCATTGTTATCCACTTGCGAGCCTCAGCTGGCTGGTTTGATGGCCAAAGTGGTATTGGCACCTCTGGGCCCATTTGAATAGTGCACCACACTGGTGGCCTTCAGTGAGTCTTTTCATTTATTAAAAAAAAAAAAAAAAAAAAGAAAAGTGAAATTAATTTTTTATATCAAATTATAGAAAATTGTTTAAAATAACCAAATTTTATATAAAACAGCTGGACTTTCTCCCTTTTCTCTATCAGGGCCAAGGAAGAAATAACAGAGAGCAGAGGAGAGAGAAAGGAGGAATGCATCTAATTTAAGACTAAAGGAAATCACGGATGACTTTTAATTCCCCTGTGGCAGAGGGGTTGGAATTTGATGATCTTTAAGGTCCCTTCCAACTGTAATCATTCTATGATTCTATGATGCTGGAAATAGGTTTGCTTACAAAAGTATCACAGAGCAAGAGAAGAGAAATAATTCCTATTACACATCTTAATTGCTTCTATTTGACTTTGTATGGCACATGCAAAAGCTACCTTCTTAAAGGGATTAAAAAAAAACTAGGTCACCTAATCAATATGCCCTAAATTTCTCAGAATGGAACATCTAAAGTGAAGTACTTACTACTTATCTGCCAATTATAACAATTTTTAAAAGCCAAGTTTGCTTTCTTTTGCTTACAGAAATCCAAGAATTAGATTCACAATTGTTTATATTGCATATTTCACTTATCTAAATTCAAAGGTGGTAAGAACTAATGTAAGAGATTCTTACATGAAGGTTTTGAAAAATCTCCTTTGCAAGCAAATATTGCTCCAAAATAATGCTGAAGTATTTAAAGTAGGATGCATTGCTGGATCTGTACTGGACTTTTAATATTAAAATCAGAAAAGTATTTTGCTTCCATTCTGTGTGAAAATGGAACTGTGACATGCCCAATGCCACTGGCAGACATCACTCACACCAGACAGAACCAGTGTGCTATGTGTGCTGCTGTGATTTATTTTAGGCTTCTATATCAGAAAAATACTGAACAACATAAACAGGAATAGTTAGTTCACACAATATAAATAAGCTCTATCTGCAAGGCTTAATTCCAGAAGTGCTAAGCAGCATTCTATGTTCTGAAGTTTCTGGTGTTAAGACCACCCTGCATTCCTTGGGAGTACTTTCTGTACACTCTAAAATCAAACACCACCTCTTTCAAATATGAAATCTCAAAAATAAGTCACTGCAAAGTCACTACAGAAACTCTGTTACAGAGCATTACCCTTTGACATTAAATGTAGACACTTCAGCCAGACATTCTGAATATACACTGTCCATGTCAAGATCATATAAATTCTGAGGTCTAACATTATTTATAACTGAGGCAACTAATGCCAGAGAGTTCCCTCTTCATTCTTGGCTTTAAACAGCACCATTACATTTAATGCATCAGGAACAGAGCCTGTAGAACATTCTAACCTTCAGCTGGGTGATTTTCTGAGAAAGTTTTCAAGTTTTTTGGTAATTTTTAAGCAAGTCAATAAACAGGTTCACTGTGTGTAACATCTCACAGGTAAAACATGACAAAGGCTTCAAAACACAACAAAACACAACACTGACTTCTCTAGTCACACAGTAGGATCTTCATCACCGATATCCAAGTGCTCAAGCAACAGCTATGTGAAGTGACCCTATATCAGTGGCTGCAGCTTTCCAGAGAGCTTACACTTATGTGGGCTGAAGCGCCACATTTTGTCACATATTAAATTGCTGCAAACAGCAAGGCTCTGTTCAGCATCTTCTGAAGATACACAGAAAACTTGTTGTGAAATTCCCTTAAGAAGTATTCTTTTGTATCTTAAACCACAGCTATGCATGACAGTTGCATAGCCATGAAGGCTATACAGACCTGATCTAATGCATAAAGCTTGAAACATGGGCAAGCATCCATGAAGAAACTAGATCTTCTCTTGCTATAGATCCAGAACAGGTTTAGCAATAGCAGAAGAGTCATTTCAGCAGAGCATAAAAAACCCATGTAAAATAGCACAAGCATAGATTCATAGTGATGAATATTCTGAAAATAATAAATGATGTATAGAATAGCACAAACATCCCAAACAAAGCCCAAGTTGTATGTGTGAACACTTGCATCTGTACTCCCAGCAAGACAGCATGATGGTTCTTTAATTGCAACTTTATTGTCAATATAAATTATTTGGAGGGTATTGAAAAAGCTAGCAGCTTAGCAGTTCCACAGTTTTCCATGAGGCTATTCTGCTCACAAATATCAAAAGTCATGTGAGTATTAAACTACATTTATTGTACCTATGAAGCTACTTTGCTGGCTACCAAAAGACACAGAAGAACAAAACATATAAATGTTGCTTGCAGTAAAAGTACTTACAGTATTAGCTGATGCACTAGATAGATTACACATACGTGCTTTCAGAATAATTTGGATCACATAGCAACTGGAAGCCCATCACTTGCCCTACATGAAGACCTGATGAAATCCAGTTGTCCAGTTTTACTCTGCTGTAGCAAGAGTGAACTTATAGCTTTTTATTCCATCTTTAGTGAACACAGAACATCTCAACAAACATTTGAGACCCTTCGGTCACTTTCTTGCCACATGCATTGATCCTGTATAGAATCATAGGATCAACTAGGTTGGAAAGACCTTTAAGATCATGAAGTCCAACCTTTACACGAGGACTGCCAAGCCCACCAATAAACCATGTCACTGAGAACCTCATGGGTTTTTGAACACTTCCAAGGATGGTGATTCCACCACTTCCCTGGGCAGCTTGTTCCAATACCTGAATACCCTCTCTGTGAAGATATTTTTTCTTAATATCCAACCTATGAGAACAAAGGCAAGTAACTGTGAAAGTTCTCCCAGTTGTTTGAATGAAAATTCATCTGTAGCTTCATCCTGGCTGAGTAGTCTACAACAGATTCATACCAGCATATCTGCTTGGTTTGTCTTCCCCCTGATCTTCACATACAAACGTTTGGCCTTCTCACTCACAACACTGAGTTCAAGGCAGTCAATGTACTCCCTGACATACAATGCAACCTACCAATTTTACCTTGCCTATCCCTTCTGAAAAGCCCTCTCATACATACATGAAATTAATGCCTTCACAAGAGTAAACTCCCCATTTCTCTTATGTAGTAAAGGCAATCAGCCAAATGACAGTTGTTTTAAAAGTTCACAGGGCATATTAAAAAATAAATAACCTATCAGTAGAAAATAAAATCAAGTATAAGTTCAATTAAATAGTAAAACCAACTTCTGACTGAGGTCAAGGGGTGTCACACAGGTAATTATTAATTCCCTCAAACATCTTCCTTTGATACGTATTGAGCATTAGCAACATAGAACATCAACCAACAAAATTCTCGTATGTTTTCTTAAACTGCATGTTCACATCTTCTATTTTATCGTCCACTTATTTTATTGAAACAAGATGCTTCTCCCTTATGTATTCCTAAATCAACCATTTTCTTTAAATCTGTACAAAAAATAGCCTCGTCTCCAGCCATGCTGCAAATAAGTTGCATGGAAATACCAAAAGTCCATACACTCCAAATAATGAGTCACCACCAAAGAGGTACCCTTCCACATATTGTGTGTGTGCATGAATGCACTCTACAGTATTTTTTTGATTGCTTCTCAGTACGCACTGTGCCAAAGGATAGCTTATTTCTGTGTGACCCAGCCTTCACTGTTATTATGGGCATAAGGAATAAAATTGTCCTTCTCCCTCAATTTCTCATGAGCTCTGGAGGCAGTGGCAGCAACTTGAGTTTTAGCTGCCTGTCTGTGCAGAGGCAGGATTCGGCCACAAACCAATCCTTACTTGCTCCAGGAGAAAAAGGTGGCCAGGACAGATTCTCTGTCTCAAGAGCCAAACCCAGAAGGAAGGTTGCTAGTCGAGATGCAATGATCTAGGGTAACCTTGTGGGAAGTTACAGCCAGGGAAGACATCTCATTTTACCAACTCTTTCAAAAGAGCTTCTGATATCTGATCCCTTCTTGTTTAAGAGAGTAACTAGAATACACACAACCCTTTTGAAGTAAAATACTGAGTGGCATACAGCTGTCAAGACTACTGCTCCTTTATTTCTGTCCCTAGAAGCCCAGCCAGCAATGCATGTGTATTTCTCGCACAGAACTCCAGTTTACAGCAGCTGAAGAGGTTAAAGCAGAGCCAAACATTCCCTGTGCTCAAACTCCCATAACTACCAGTTATTTTATTTCCCTTTATTCTCGGCCTTTTCTTCCCCCTTCTCTCCCTCCCCTCCACATTTCACATACATACCAAGTTCAAATTATCATTCCTTTCTGCCTTCTGAAATTATTATACACAAAGAACAGAGTGTCGCCTTAAAATCTTTTATGGACCCACTAGATTGGCCTAGACATTTTTTATCCAAACATCCTTCCATTTAAATATTGACCCTCATGAAAACATAGCTCTTCTAGCACTGAGCTATCATGCATATCCCTCTACATAGTAAGCTTCTTTTTCAGAAGTAGTGTGCAAACAGTATCATATGCCAATAGTAACTTCCAGACACATTATCAGTTAGTGCCAGAGTCCATCTTGTAACATGAAAAGTGAACTGGATGCATTGTTAGTAATAGGAGACCCAGACAAAACGTCACTGTAATTTTGCAATGTGTGATTTTCCACAGGTACTGAGAGATGCCAGGGAACTCATTGTTACTGAATGCCCTATTTAACTGCAATTGTGCTGATTTTGTGACAAATTCAGAAGATAAAAGTAGTCTGATGAGTGCTCTTCAAAAAGTAGTAAAAACTTCCCTCTGTTTCAGTAGAGGCTGAAACAATCTCATGAGCATCTTAATAAATTTGAAAACTTGCTTGAGTAAAGTTAACATTTTCCTCAGTAGACTGGAATATCAAAAGCCATCACATAACGCATTATATTTAAATCATCAATTTTAAGTATTAATTTCAAAAAATATAACTCACCTCAGAAGAAATTTTAAAGAGGTTTTTTGTTGGTCTTTGGTTTTAAACATAGAACACTGAACTAGATGAATGAAAGTAGAGCAATCTGTAAGACAGAAAACTATTAAGATACAGTAATTGCTTCATGAAAATGTTCCTCAAAACATTTTAAATTACTTCTAGTTTTATAAGAATCCTTTTACTTGATTCAAGAAAAATCTAACAGTATTCTAATAGTCAAAAGAAAACTTAGCTTAATTCAGTTTATTCAAACTACTTTTTTTGTTCCTCCCCTTTCTTCCACAAAGGACGAAAGACCAACCAAAATAATGTTCACAGTCTTAACTGCCTGAAACTGAAACAAAACGCATTTGGAGAAGCTTGTATAAAAGAGAGGAGATGGACTCTAAGTGAATGTGAGGAGCACTCAGAGAATTCTGTGTTCAGAGTTCATTTACTTGAGTACATAGCACACAAAAAATGAACAACAAGCACATGCTGAATAAAAGGCTATTTGAAAAGTGCCATCAAAACCAGATCATAAGCCATGGATATGGAAGAGTTAATTTTTGGCATTGGTACAAATTCTGAAACAGTATAAAAGGTCAAAGAGAAGCTACTGGCAGTTTGGAGCATGACATCTCCCCTCTCCCTGATGAGCTGAACATCTCCCTAAAAATATAACTGGGTATTACATGACTCTTACATGTCCTCATGACACTTATGCTTAACACAACTTATCAATGCCTGGAAACAGCTCATATTACTACACAACAGAATGCCCACTCTGCTGGGAAATATTTTTAATGCTTGGATGAAATGAAAATTCTCCTGTAAAATGACAACAACAAAAAAATACTCCCAAACAAAAAAAAACCCCACTGGGCTATAGCAGATGAGCAATTTTCCTTTCATATCTGTCAGCACTGCTGTCTGTTATAGCTAAGAATAAAATGACCTGGTGACCCCATTTATTTGGATAAATCTTGAGGTTGATGTGGCTCAAATCCATGGAACTAATTTGTCTGGATAACAGCTTTACAAAGGTTCAGAAAAGTCTAGATATTTTCACTGTGGGAAAAAAAGATGCACAATCACTTTTATATAAACTTTAAAAATAATATCCTGCAGTCATCCTTTCACAGTGTGAATTGTACTTCTAAAGTCAACAGCAGACAAACTGAGCAGTTGAAAGTAGCTGTGTTTGTACAACACTGGAAGGTATCAAGGGAGATAGAAACAGCCTCTGATTCAACTATTCTGCAATAAATGACACAGCAAAGAAAATAAGTCAAATGGTTATCTGCTGTGCTATAGGCTCCATGCAACTTAATTTTTGAGGTAAGTGAAATTTTATCTAATAATAATATGATTAAAAAGTAAAACACTTCTCAAATAACTAGTTAACTATGTAATTTCCCATCCACACTGATTGGGGCTCAGGCAGAAGAGCTGTAAAATCCATGAGAAGTTTAAGCGCAGTTTCTAGCAGCCTAGCACAGTTTGACTAACCACAGAAATATGAAAAAAGGAGCAAGAAAAGAAGCAAACATTGCATTTGAGTTTTACATCACTCTCTCTCACTACAGCTACAATTTTAGCTTAGAATTAGGTATAAAAACTTAGGTCTAACATACATTGGCCTTACTCCATTCTGGCCTGCCAAACTGTGTTCCAAAACTGGTTTAATTGGAACTGTGTTCAAACACTGCTGCCAAAATGTTTTAGTTCCAGAACAGGAGGGGAAGGAAGAGTCAGCACTTATTTCTTTAAAAAAGAAAATACTGAATTCTTTATCCTTGATCCAAAAATTCAAACATTTACTTATAAACAAAGAGACTGAAGACCATTCAAAATTAAGGGCTTTGTTAAAAAAGCACTTGAATTTTCTACAGACTGTAGCCACATGGCAAAATAGTGCCCATAAATACACTTTGAGTTCTAGTTAGTGAAACAAAAAAAAAAAAAACCCACCACTTTTCAGCCATGGTAAGATAAAAAATATCCCTGCAATTATTCATACTGCTGCAACACCCAGCCCAGAATCAAAGCCTGTCCAAGAGCTTGATGTAAGAAAAATCAACATTATGAGAAAAGTAGATGTAGAACAACAAAACACAAGTAAAGCACATGGGATAGTGGACTCATCTGTCTTCTTACAGATGCTCAATCAGTTTTCTGACTCTGTCAAAACAACAAGAAGCTCCAGTGTAGCCATTGCTCCTAATACATCAAATAAGAATGAAAACAGTTTGTAAAGTTCATCTTTCAAACACAGTTTAGTTGGTTTAGGCCAGAAGATGGGATTTCTCACCTCACAATTCAAGCTTGTCTGGCTGCTTCCTGCAGAATTACTTTTTCAATAGCCAACTGTTTGCCCAAGTGGAATCCAACAGGATTCTTTCCTGCCTAAATTCTTACATCCAGGTTTCTTTCTCTGGTGCCTCTTTAGGTTATGCAGATTCAATATTTTCCATTACAAGACAACTCCTTCAAGCACTGTCTTTATATGCCTCTTTTTGGCAGAGCTCTATCAGCTAAAGATCCACAGTCACTCTGGTATAAGAAATTCCATTCTTTGTGTACTGAATTACATGAAAGCACACATGCGTACCAAAAAAAGTCCAGTAAAAGGAGTTTTTATTAGAGTTAGACTTCATAGTGTCATACTTAGTTTTCATAGACCACTGCCAAGGCAGGTAGAGATAGGTAATAAAATGGTGCTAAAATCTTACTGCTTTTTCTGACCAGACTGAATCAACACAGAGTGAATGCATCAGTCTCAGAGCTTGAAGAACAGTGGGAAATACCTTGAGTCACCTTTGTTATGTTTAACATTGGCATTTTTGTTCAGATCAGATGCATATTTTCAAAGCTGTTCTCCCAGCCACCCTGACCATTCACTTTTGGTGAATGGTTTTGGTTTTGATTTGCTCCATGAAGCAATCCTGAACCATCCTTTTGGATGAAAGAAAATTTGAATATGTGCTCCAGAGAAGCACCTAATACATTTTAACTGCTAATGGAAATTCAGGACCAGACAAAAACTAATCTGGTCCTCCCAATTCTTTTACACATACCAAAACATAAGTGGTACAGTCAGTAAATCCTCAGCACCGAAAGTTTTCCTCTATAGCTTCACTCCTGCAGAGCTGCACCAGTTGTTGAAGTAGACACTGCAACTGCATGCAGGTAACAGTGAATCCTCAATTATAAAGGCTGCAGGCTGGTCTGCCAACCCACCTGAATGCAAAGGCGCTTACCTAAACTAAGTTCTGTGTTGCCACTGCTTCATTAGCAGTTACGCATAATTTACAGCTACATAATAACACACATGTATATTAATATGTTAAAACCTAACAGCTCAAGCTGGCATTTCCATCTAAATGTGTACCCTGACTGGATGCTCACTCCTGCTTTCTTCTCTTGGGCCAACATGAGCATTCTGTGGCTGTAAAGTGAACTCAACTGGGGAATAGAGCCACAGTAATACTCAGAACAAAGAAACAGTCAGTTTTGACCCAGATTAGTTTCCTGATGCAGTTTACTACAGACCTGCACAAATTCTGGTACTGACATTACTGCAGGGTACACATAGATAAGAGTAAACAGCTGTAGCTAAGTTGCATTGCTTCATTTGGTGGCCACGCCAGCTGCAGTATTTGTTAAATGACAGATTTAAAATATAGCTCCCTTTTTGGTGCAACCGTAAATCTAAGTAACGACAAGTTTATACTCAAGCAATGCAGAGCTGGCAAACAAGCCAAGAACCTGCAAACGCCACAATAGTCTGGCAACATTAAGTCTAGAATGTAATACTGCAGCAGTGTTGATGGTGGATGGCTCATAATAGTGTGTCAAACCTGATCCCTTCACTAGCAGAAACACCTACAAAAGACAAAACCATTTTAAGTAAACTTGGATGGTCATTTGTTTCAGAACACTGGTACATGTTAAGGAAATAGAGATATTTAGAGAATAGTGGTTATAAAAGTTACTTTAAGTCTTATTCCATTCTAAGTTCTGTGTAATGATTTGAATACTTGACACCACACCCTGCGTCTTGATGTGGCATTCACTGGTGGGAATACCAAATGACCATATCACTCCAAGTTACTTGATCTGAAATTCAAAAATGAGGCTTCTACAGAAATAATATAAACACTATTAGTTCTGCTTTGCTTCTAAGAAAATACTTCCCAAGTTCTATTTCAGTGTGACTTTAGTTCAGTGTGACTTTATTTCAGTGTGAATACTCTTTCTTTCAGTGTGAACCGTAGGAAAAAGCAGCTGAAAAAGATGAGAACAGCAACCTACAGAGGCTACATTTGTCTAGGAGGGATTTATTAAAGAATTATAGAATGGTTCAGGTTGGAAAGGACCTTAAGATCATCTAGTTCCAACTCTCCTGCCATGAGCAGGGACGCTTCGCACTAGTCCATGTTGCTCAAGGCTCTGTCCAGTCTGGCCTTAAACACTGCCAGGGATGGAGCATTCAAAAC
>JBCJKH010067248.1:0-18784 GCA_039877255.1 Loriculus beryllinus | reverse complement strand
CCTGAAAAGGCTGGACCAGATGATACTTGAGGTCCCTTCCAACCTGGAATTCTAGAATTCCAAAAACAAATGACAAGCAGCATTTCTTATTTAAACGGCTTAATTTTTTTTATCCCCTGCTGACATACGAGTATGAATCTCTGTTAGATGAACTAGCTCAAGCTGAAATAATCTGTTTTGAATCCTCAAAGACACCAAATCATGTATTCCCCAAAACAATCAACATTGTGACATCAGTATGTGAAGGTTCACTTGAAGGAAGGAGTGGTACAAAAGAGAGCAATAAACAAGTATTTGTGGAGACAAATATATATCCCACTGCAGGCACAGCAAATAAAGTGTGAAAATAAAATACAGAGTTCACAGCGTAGCTTTTGTTATTTTGGAAGCTTAGCTCAGTGAAGTTAATGTTTTTTTAACACCATTTAACACCCTGTGCAGGTCACACTGGTAGTAAATGTGACTTTTAATCAAGTTATTTCCACCAAGTGAACTCTGTCAATACAAGCAAGTTCCTAAGTTTACGAGCAAGAATATCCCGAGTCGTAAAAACACATCTTTCCCTGTCTTCTTCTATTGCCATTGTCCTATAACACCAAATGCCCCTAAAGAAGATTTATACAAACAGAAAAAGCACTTCCATGAGTATAATTTACATTATTTCCCTGGATAAAAATCAGATACTTCTTGCTGGGACAACCATATCTCTCTACACCCTGATTCTCGTCAATACAGCTGTATTAGCTAAGATGAACAACTTTGGTGACATCAGCAAACCTCAAGTGCAGACCATGCCTCAGGCTTGGAGAAGCTGTCAGTTAAATTCAGGGCTCCTTTAGGTTAAGTTCTGCCTTACGCAACCAGGCTTCTCTGGCCACCTCTGGTCTCCAGAGATGAAATCCTGCAACTAGTGTTGTAACAGCCACTCTTAAACTCCCGAAGCTCAAGTGCTATTCAGCAAACACAGACAGAAGAAAAATGCACACTTTAACACACTTCCTGCGTTTTTCTATTAGTTCTTCCCTGCTACTGGGTATGGAATCTCACTTCATTTGAAAACCTGTGGACATTTTGTGATTACAATTAAGCAGGCCAGAATTTATGTTTATCCATCCTACAAACAGTGGTTTAGAGAAGAAAACATTCAAGCTAATGTTTCACTTACCACTATAAACTCTGATGAATTTATGGACCTGTATGCGGGATGTCCCAATCCTAGAAGTGTCTGATTTTCAGACATTTCAATGTCTGGTAACACTGGAGGTGTTACTTTTCCTCTTTAAAACAGCAGAGGATGTTTCTTTCAGAAACCAATGAATTACAAGATACTGAACCAAGGCTGTTATCCATGTATAACTGTGGCCAGTTTGTGTCCTAACCCTATATAACTCAGGGCAGAAACCCTTTACTTTAGAAAGAAAGCCAGTGGCTGTGAACTACTCAGAAACTTGGAAGGTAAAAAATACAATTCTAGCAGAGATAGATGGATTTTTTGTGCAATCAAAAAATACATAGAAATTCAAATGTTTGGTGATCATAGAAAAAAAAAAAAGAAGTTTACAATGGAAATACTTAGGCTGCTTTCTCTGTAGTGCAGCTATTCTCTCTATAGGTATAGTTCAAAATAAAACCTCGTACAGTTGCTAAATATTTCTGTCCATAAATCTGTCCATTCAAATTGCCGTAAATTTTCATAATAACTGTTTCTTGACTCTGCATGTATAAAGACAGAAACAATCTCTTCCTCTCTATCCCTTGCTGTTAAAAGCAAGCTGATATTTATTTTTTCATTTCACTGAAAACCAGCACATAAGGCAGATCCCTTCAATTTAAAATAGAAGAAGTTGGTAGGAAAATATTTTCCAAAAGGGAATTCTGACTCTGAAAGGAAGCTCCCTCTTAGTCTGAAATGGCCCTGGTGGGTCCATTACTCTTCAGGGCACTTTGCCAAGTCCATCTACCATTAGTTACATTAGCCCTGGTTTGACCTGCCTTGAGGAGGATGGATCATACTCCCTTGGGGGCTGTCTTCTGCTGGCTACCAGTGCTGCAATGTCACTTTATTTCATATTTTCTTCCTTTTTTTTGGTTTTTGTTTATTTTTGGTCTGACTTTGCACAGAAGGTGCTAACGCTTCTGGGTAGGTTCCCCCTTTCATTCCAATACAAAGCCACGGGAATTGAGGCCAAATCCACATGTATATACGTGGAGGCATTTAAGAGATCTGTAGTCTCGTATCAAGCAGGGCATGCTGTGCCCGTGTTTGTTCTGGACTACTGCATGAGCAGTTAATTCTGTGGGCAATTAGACTGCTGCAGAACCTGCAAAACAAGTCTGATTCCTACTAGTGCTGCTGCAGGAATTGGCACTGCATTGCTGCAGAGAAGGCAGATCCCTGACTAGAGCTTCAATGATACTAATTTGAACCCCTCAGCAAACACTCCAGCTAGGGACAAAAAAAAAAAAAGAACCACAAAAATAGGTTGCAAATTAGTCATCAAGAAGTTTGATCACTGATGGATGCCAATAACAGAACCCAGCATTGTGCCCCTTCGTATCCAGTACAAGCATATGAAATACATGCAAAGGGTATTTGTTGATAAAGGCCTCCAAAAATAGGAAAAGTCTATGTATGGTGTTGTTTGCAGCTCTTGTTCTTGTTTATCATACATAATACCTGAGATATTACACGCCATGTCAAGGCTAAGCTCACACTAGACTCGAAGTTCAATGGCCCTAAAATGGGGAAATTGAGTTTAAAGACCTTGCAAGGCAAAACTGATTGCCTTTTTTTTTTTTTTTTTGTGGGAAGCCCTCTGATAGCCCCTAAATGGTATTCGTGAAGGGCTTAAAGTAAGTAATGGTCAAGAGCGCATTTTTTAGCAGGTTCTTCTGACAGGATCATGATGATTCATGATCATCATCACCTCACTCCCTTCCTGGCCTTGGTGGGGGATGGATGGTGGAGCTCCACCTCCCGCCTTCCCTGAGCACACTAGTCCCACATTACTGAAGAAGGCAAAGAAAAGGGTAAGGTCCAGCCTGCTACCATTCTGTCCACTCTCCTAGTTCAATACAGTGCTTTAGACTCCAGACAGCAGCAGTGTTAAAAGTCAGTTGTAGAAATAACCAAATTTAAAAAGCAAGAGTTGTAAGAAGACAGTATTAACTTTTGGCGTTCATAACTGTAAAATGTCCAAATACTTATTTAGCTTTAGACTTCTTTCTTTCCCCTTCTTTATTCCCCAGAAAAAGTGTCACCATTGTGCAGAAGCTGTATTTGTAGTGCCAAGCACACTCTGTATAGCTGAGTTATGAACCTCTGAACATACAGATTTAAAATGGAAACGCTGACATAATCTTTAATGTTGTGGCACAAATACTGCCACTACAATAATCCTTGTAATCTAATATATTAGCCCTAGGGGGATGGAGGCTCAATTGCTGATCTCAGACAGCCTTTCTGAGGCTCAATTCAAATTGCATAATTATTCTCCATCCATCAAGTTCTTTAAAATACATTTCAAACGCAGCATTGTACATTCCAAAATATTTGTTCTTTAGAGATTGATTTGGCTTTTTTTTTTTTCTCATTTTAAAGAGATCTATGACCTCAGAGGCATGTGAAAAATCATTAATCAAGTTTATACTGTGTAACACACTTTTGTGTGTGAAAGACTTACTTTTTCCCAGATTTCCTCAGTTATGTTGCCAAGGTGATTCCCCCAGAGAGCCATGAGTTTATCTTGACAGGTGTTAGTGAGATCTGCAGCGTCTCAGTGGAATTGCGACTGGTTGCTTTGAGGTACAGTAGAAGACATTAAGTCTGCAAACTAATGAACTTACCTTATTACGTTCTAAATAAAATAAACCACAGAGTAAGTTGGATTAAGCTACTAATGCCTTTCTAATGAAGCTTTTATTGGACATATGGTGTGGTCTTGCCATCTTCCTCATACAGCTAGCACAAGCAAAAACTCCACATCAAACCTACATCTATCTCTCCTGTTACATCCTAGTATCAAAACCTCACTGTCACAATGATTTTCGTATTGCTATTTTGCTAGCATAACCTTTGATTTTGATTTGCAAGGCTAAACAGATTAAAAAAAACCCCCACAACATAAAAAGCAGTCAGATTGAAAAAAGAAACAGGAGTTGCCACCGATAGGAGAAGAGAAAAACACAACTTCTACTGCGGTTGCTAAGGGAAAAATATAAACCACTGCTGGTAACTTATAATTACTTCAAAATGCATCTGTGACCTGTCCTGACAATGTCAGGGAATCATTAACTAAATACTGCACCTTCTGAAGTTAAATAATCATTCCTTAGTCACAGTCCATTAGTGTTTTCCAGCCCTGAGCTGTAACACACTGTATTTCAGTAATGCATATTATAAGCAATAAAACAATAGGTGCTTTTAACAAAAATGAATGAGTTTTAACCAAGGTGAAACAAGACACCAGCATTTTCAGCCACCTATGCCTTTTGCTTTTAATTGTCATTTTCTTTTCTCTTTGTATGTGTAAAAGATCAGAATACAAAAAAAAAACCCCACTCCTTAGCAACATTCCTCTTCTGGGAACATGCTGCCGAATTTAGGTATAAACCCATAACAGATCCTCAAAGAACAGCAATATCTCATGCACTTCAGCTTTGATATGCTATTTCAAATCCTTAATTTCCCTTTTTCAGTTGCCCACCTAAAGTTTTGCTTTGCTTCCCTATCTGCAAATGCCCATTTGAGACAAAGAGATCTTTTCATAGCCAGGCTCTCCCCACCCTTTATTTATTTCAACAACAAATTAGCAGCCAAGTTTTTGTAGAGGATAAGAAAATAGATACAGTGAAAACAAGAGTGAGAACAGTTTTTCTTTCCTTCAGCACCAGCAGCCAGAAACAGTATGAAAGCAATGGATCATGAAGAATAGCAATTTCCTACTTCAGGGATTAAGCAATGCCCTCTTTTGTAATGTTAAATGAAAGTTCTAGTTTGGTTTTTTTTTAAGTCATACTGATTTTTTTTCCCCAATTTAAATAAATACTCACTAGAGAAGCTGCAGCAGTCCCAAACACATCACTTCCTACTCAATCAATAGCACAGATAAAACCTTTTACGTTGTACTTCTTTGAGCAGGCCTATTGATAGGGCAAGGAAAATAAAGCTCTACAGAAGACAAAGATAATTAACAAGGGGAAGTGTCTGGTGATACATGGGTTCTGTTCTTCTCCTAAGGGCAAATATAGGGGATTCTAATACAGATAATATGCAGACTTTTGTTGAAGCATTCAAATGAAGACATCTACCTACATTTTGCTGTCACTGTGCACATCTCTCATTCAGTAACACTGTAAAATTAAACACTTCTGCAATGATACATGGCTAGGCTATCAGGTGATGTGCCACACCCTCATCTAAAACATTATCCCACACTGACTTCCCTTTGGTAGTATGGAAAAGATGGAAGTTCTACAGCTGCCTCTGCCACAGCTTTTCAAGTGCAACCTTGGACAAATCACTACAAAACATTAGTCCTTTAATAGCTAATCGACAAGCTAGGTCAATGTTACAGTCACAAGGATAAAGATGATTTGCATGAGTAAGGCTTGGTAGTATTACACCCTTCACACGGAAGGTTTCAGAGGCTTTCATATTCAAGCACTATTAAACAGTGCATTGCAGGATTAAGTCTTCTACACCTACAAGTCTGTATCCATAAAGCTCTACCAAGAACATTGTTAAATACTGTGTTTAAATATATACATATATACATTTTAAACACAATACGGTGTCTAAAGCACTTCGAGATCACTTCATGATAAATGCCAGTGTTTATAACAATTACAGCTGCATGGGCCTTCCTTAGTTTTTATACATTGAAAAATGGGAATCGTATAAATATCTCATTGATGGGACAACTTGTATGGGAAAGCATTATCACTGTAAAGACAGTTTGACAGAAAAAACTCGTTCTCCTTAGCATATGTGCAAATAATAGCTGCAACTACCAAGAGATTGGAAACAGAAAATAATTTAATTTATACCTGAATTTTGCTTTTTAAGGAATTAAATTGAAGCTATTCCTAGGTAAGACGAGGCATCTGCTATATAATTAAAATTGAGAGTCACAACCAACTTATTTTTTAACAAACAGGTTGTAACAGGAAGCAAAATGCAAGATTTCTCAGCTGCAACTTGATGGTTCTATCAAAACCTGCCTGATTTTACCTATTTATTTTAGTGCACGATAAAAGATGTACTCAGAAAAAAAATACACAATGCATACACATTTTTTAAGGCTTAGAAAGCTAGAGGCTTTCTTTTAACACACTTGGATCTAATTTTGTTTCTAATGGGCAAAATGAGAAAAATGGGTCCCTAAAAAGGATGATGCTCTGAAGCTGTGCTTTCAATCTTTGCACATGCTAAAACCCTCATAAATTCCAACACAAAATATGGGTGCACTGCTGACCAGCTGTGGTTACACAGTTCACCATTACTGCCCAGAAAAGATTAGGGTTTTCCTGAGGAAGTTTTCAAAAGCCACCATATTGAACCACATGAGCCTGTAAGAGTTCTTCCACATTTAACAGGATGTCAGTTCCTGGAGCTGTTTTCGCTTTGCTGCACACAAAGTACTGCCAGTAATGTTAACCAGAATTACGCCACGCACTGGAGGAAGACAATCACATAAATGAATTATCACAGTTTCTGCACAGGCCTGCCTCCTGCAGAACTGTTGTGTTGTTAGCAGAGCTGGGACTGTATATGCTACTGATTTGCGGCTGCTTTGTTTAAAAAAAGCTCAGTACTAGTGTAGTCCTTCTCATCCAGATTATCAAAGTGTTTTATAAAGCAGTGACAGCAGTGGAGCTGAGAAAAAACTTACAGTGAAACTTTTCTTCTTTCCATTTGGGAACATGAAAAGCTCTTGGATTATTTATAGTGAAATATAAAGGAAACACATAATGAAAATTTAAAGAATCACATTTTTTAAAGTGATTTTGTTTTGAAAATTATGTTCCCTTTCACCATTTTTTTTTTTGTAGCCTTGGTTTAAAAAAACCTAAATGCCTTTTCTTTGTCACGGTATTTTAGTTGGGACTGAACAAGTGTTCTCTCAAATACTTC
The DNA here is from genome assembly GCA_039877255.1 of Loriculus beryllinus. Taxonomy (NCBI): domain Eukaryota; kingdom Metazoa; phylum Chordata; class Aves; order Psittaciformes; family Psittacidae; genus Loriculus; species Loriculus beryllinus. The sequence goes on along the minus strand of JBCJKH010067248.1, from coordinate 11,649 downwards.
CTTTTCAGAACTGCCTTTAAACCTAGAATTAGTTAATTCTTACAGCTGGAATCAGTGCACTTTACTCAATAAAACTCCTTCTCTAAGTAATGCCCTGAAAGCCTTCACCTTGTTTTCATTCAATTCCTGTTCAAGGAACACAAAAGTACTAAAGGAAAATTAAATATTATGACATAAATTTACAGTACTTGGTACTAAGAACTTCTGTTTCCATTTACTTTGCTTCTATAAGCCAGCTTTAATGGAAACATAATTGTTCTAACCTAAATATTAGTCACTGCTGCCAGACTTAAAATATTAGTGATGAAGCTCGGTGAGAGATTCGGGCACACCACCTGCATCAGGTCAAGTGCTAAGTCATGTAACGCAACCTGGGGCTAGGATCCCTGTTTCTTACCTTCCCACTGTAGCAGAAAGCAGTATTTACACTTGTATGGGACAATAAGCAGCCCTCCTATTTCTAAGAGGGAACTTCTACACCAGAACTGCAATCACAAAAAAGGTTTATGAATTACAGCATAGGCTCGTTTTGCCACATACCTTCCAGCTGCATGTTTTCAGCCAACATCCCATTGACCTGAATGGAATTTACACAAGCTAAAAGACCTGAAATGCTACCTTAGTGGCAACACATTCCAATAAAATCTGTATGAGCTATAAATTAGTAGAAACCATTTTTAATTCACACCCACTTCACACAACTGATCAAGTTATCATTAGTGCAAAAAGATTTAGAGCAATGTTTACGCCATTACATTAAATATCCTTTAGATACAGAATCACAGAATCAGAGACAGATACAGACAGACATACAGTATATCCCATAAGTGCATTTGTTTCTTACGAAATTCCTCTAGAACACTGGATCTATATACAATATAATATAATTATCTTTAACTGCCAAAGAGATACTGAACTGTAAAGGGGGAAGAGGCTTACAACTTTAAAGACTTCTAAAGTTAACTTCCCTAGTCAAGATGGGCTTCAATTATACAACTCAGTATATGAAAAAGTTTTTTAGTCTAGAAAATGTATCATTGCTTGCACTTTTTTTTTTTCATCAAAGGAGATTTATAACGCGTAAGCAATACAGTAAAGGCTTTCTTCCACTAAAGCAGCTCAGAAATAAGCAGATTCACAAGATTAGTTTTCCAGAAGGGAAATTCTAATTATGCATTTGAAGAAGTTTGCTTTTTTCTTTCCAGTAGTGCTACAGGAAAATGCTGGTTGTAAATATGACTAGCAGCAGGGAATCCCTGCGTCACTGCTCAGTACAGACCCAGGTGGTAAACACCACTTCACGCTTTGTTAATTCATTTAGAATCTCTGATTTAATATCTTTATATGAAAAGGACAACTTGCTGTACCACTGAGGGTTTTGGTCACAGTGATGAGATCAGCAGATATTTCATCAATGTTTAGCCATAGCATAAACCTCATTAGGATGTTTTCAGACCTAGGCAACTATAGACACAAGAACTGAGAAAACCCAGAGCACGAACACAAACCTGGGCATAAATCTGCAATGCATGATTTCTCTCCTGATAAGAGAGGGTACTACATTTCCAGTGGTTAGTGAATGGAATGAATCAAGCACTCTGAAATAAGTAAACATTGATCACTGATATCTTCTTGTGGTAAACAGCAAACGTATTTTTCCTCAAGACAAAGACTTTTTTCCACATCTTTTTAGCTGATCAACCCTCAATAAACATAGATCATATTTATCTAATATATAGATGGAAGGGTAAAATGATCACTACTTCTCCTTAGCTGCCTAGTTTTAGTGTGAGCCTGATGCCTGAATGTGGCTCAGGGTGACACCATGAGTCGGCATCTGTTCACAGCATATTGGAGTGCACAAATACAAGTATAGCCTGCAAAAGTATGAAGTAATGCTTCCTTTCAGCTCAGCACTAATAAAGGCTCAGCAGGAATACCAGGTACAAATTTGGACATTACACTCCCGGAAGACATGAGCCAACTGAGAGAAATATGAGGAGAGCAACACGACCAGTCTAGAGAACATGAGCTGCAATAAAGCTTGAAAGAATTAGGCTACAGAAGAGACAACTGAGATGGAACATGGTAATAGCCTTCAAATACATGAAAGGCTGTTTCAAAAGAATAAGGAAATAACCTGTTCTCAATAACAATGATGGACAGGACAAAAAGAAGTGTGCTAAATTGCAGCAATTAAGATTCAGAGTAGATATTATTAAAACCTTCTCAACAGTAAGGATAGGGAAATGCTGTGAAAGATCACCAAGAAGATGATGGAGTCTCTACTGTTAAGAATTATTTCAGAACAGCTTAGACACAAGTCTTTCTAGAACTACTCAAATGTAAGTGATTATCTTTTCAAGAGTAGGATGATGTCCTTCAGTCCTTTTAATTTTTATATTTCTATGAATAGGACTCCTGCATGCAAGCATTTGTGCTGAAAATTGTTAAACTGCAGGAATGAAAATAACTCTCCTCTAGGCTTCCCCTTGCCCGGAATTGGTGCTGAAATAAATAGGAGTAAACTTCTTATCAAAAACCTCCTTTTACCTATACATGATTTTACTAGAAATGCCAAGTCTATTTGTTTGAAGCATTTCTTAGAAAACAAAGATGAGAATAAGCCACCTTATCTAGGCCAAGAGCAAACAAATAAATAAGAAAGCAAATATCACTTCACCTTAAATTCTTCTTCTAGATCACAAACCAAAACAACCCCAAATGAATTGAAGAAAAGAAAATCCATCAAGCACAAAGATTTTCGATAAGTAGAAGAGAACTTGCATCATTCACTTTTGGACTTAGAAGAACAGCCTGTGATACATGAACTTCTAGCTGATGTACACACATACATCTATGTGTGTGTCTTTGCCAGCTTTTAAAACAGACAAAAATTTTCCTGATTAGACCTTATTTCCTAAGGCTGGACCACATTATTTACCTGTAACATGTATGGGATCCAAACATTGCCAAGCTCCTGTACTCAGTGTGCTCAACAATATATTCATTAAATTGTCCATTCTCATGGGATTTAACCTTCAATCTTTCTATTTAAGAAAACTGCCAGTTTCAAATCTTCTTAATTCTCTATTGAATCATAGTATTTTATTGACTAATACTCTCAACATCATGCTCTAAATGATTATTTTCTCTACAGTTTACCCCTGATAATTCAGATAATTCAGTTGGATAATATGGTGTCCTATTTGAATACGCACTAAATGAAGAAACATACAGTGAACAGATTTGGACAACTGTGCATGAAACTTTCAAAAGTGAATTGAAACATGACTGAAAGGAACTTAAAGCTTTAATATTTCAAATTAAAGCTTGAGTAAAATTTACTTGCAAGAGCTGCCAGGGAGAAAATGGCAGTCTCAGCACAGGAGAAGGTGTTACCATTCTATTGTTACTGAGAATAGGAAGGAACAGAAATTCCCTGTTCCTTCCTCAAGTTGTTTCTCTGTAAATCTCCATCTGTTACACCCTGACAAGTCTTCAACATCAGTAATTCCTCTTTTCTTTCCCTGGTAAGTTGCACTAATGTGAAGAGTGTGAGACCATGTCCAGAGCAAGTTCCTGCTGCTTAACATCCCTCTTTCGAGAAGACTGCCATTTTGCTAGCATGGAAAGTATCTTGTGATTTGTCCCTCATTTATCAAATTCATTAGAGATCATCATGACTATTGAATTTCTTTGCAGCAGGACACTCTCTTGTCAGTAATTCCCTGCCCACTGTTCTTCAAAGGAATTGTTTCCTTTGATCCATATTATAACTGAATCCCCACAACGTAAAAATAAATCTGTTGCAGCTCTCTGATCCACTGCTTTTCCATTCAAAAAGAATAACCTCAAAATACAGTTCTCAAGCATGACAGTCTTTTCTGACACCTTTTGCATTATCTTCTTGCTTCATATACTTTTCTACAATTTTCTAAATACAGATTTAAAACCAATTAATCTCAGTTTATGGTTCTATTCCAGGTTCTTCAGCAGGGTAGTACACAGAGAAGATATAAAGCATCTAAATAATACAAGAATTGTGATGAAAAAAGTGAAGACAGTTGGATAATAATAAACCTTGTTATTATCTAATCAAATTCACAGCTGCAATGTCACATCATATTCAAAAAACACATCATGAGAGGAATGTGAAAAGCCTATCCAATAGGATACCATCACAAGGTCTAAGAAAGACTGAAGAGATATTGAAGGGATGTGTAGAAAGTAGAACCAGAGAATAAAAGCAGTACAGAAGGATCCAGAAACAGAAATCTGTAATAGAATGCAAAATAAAAGCTAGAAACATTTTACTTACCAGATTGTAATTCTACCAATGGACTCAAGTGACTGCAGAATACATGATAGCAAATCTGGTAGCTCACAATTATTTATTCTCTTAATATACTTATGACATAGATGTTTAAATATAGTGCTGGTTTTCTTTAAAAATGAAGCTTTCCCCATTGTATTTTAGGAAAGCTCCAGGACTGAAATGGAATACATTTCAAATGGAGAGATCAAAGTTATCTTGTTCTAGCCAAGAGCACACAAAGTTAAAGATGTTACTTTATTCTAGCTGTGTTCTGACCCTGGTTCCTTACACATGGAAGGTTGACTTTTTGCCAAGATGTATGAAAAAGTTTACAGTTTCATTGATTCATAACTGTCCAATTATGTATAATCTTTGCTCCTGAACAAGGACAATTTTTATGTCATTATTTTCTTTCTGGTTTCCAGCCAGTCACGCATCACTTGTTTCAACAAAATATCATTATGGGTTGCTTTTCTCTCCAAATACAGTTTCCAGAAGATCACATTTTAAATAAAAAGAATAATAATGAAGAAAAAAAAAAAGGACAACACAAAACCTAACAAACCCTTCAAAATAACAACACGTGCTTATCTTCCTATCAAAAAAAGGCTTCTCTGCCTTCCTGAGAATTCATCTAGCCTGCATGGTGAACACTGGCTGCTGAGCAGATCACAATGGCTATAAAACAAAGCATGGGGAAATGAACCGAGAAGGACAAAGAGTGTGAGTTGTGGGTGTGTGTTTATGTACTCACATGCGTGTGAGAGAGACAAAAAAGAAAAGCCTTTAAATTTGAGGTTCTCTATCATTTGCTACATTTCAGAGGTTCTCAACAGTCCCCAAGCTGCTGCTCATATGCTTTCCTGATTAAGGCAATAAATATTGAAGGAATTTCATATACATTAGTAGTTTATTAAATGAAAAAAAAAAAAAAAACAAACCAAAAAAAAAACAAACCCAAAAACCCAAAAAATAAACCCAAAAAAAAAAACCAGCCATTTTTATAAAGACTTGTAAGCTAAATAATAATAGAAGACTTAGGATCATCTCCTTTACTAAATCCATACTTTACTGCATCTTTCTGAAACACCTATAATACTTCGTAAGCATCCAGAGCTACTACTGCGTGATTAACACTATGAAGTTGTATTTCCAGAACAATCCATCAGCAGTGTCTTTTTCTTTTTTTCATGTTAGAATGCTTTACAGGTAATAATGTTGGGAGCAGATTTTAACTGTTGAGAGGAGTTGTAATTGCATCCATCTCTTTCTCCTCTTCACTCTCTGTTTTTAAGGTTTCCTAAGCTTTGCTTTCAGGAACTTCTCAGTCATTTACAACAAGAAGTAGTATACATCACACAATTATTCCATCTACTGATACAATTCCATAATCCTCCATGGAGAACGACAGGTATGCTTTTGTAGCATATGATCCCTAACTGGCATCTTTATGTTCTTCAGTGACATAGCATTTCCTTGAATTTTAAGTGGTTTTGAGTAATTTCCTATTGCTGTGCTGCTTTTTGTCATGCAAACCCCAATTAATAAACTTTACTTATCCTAAAAGTGAAAATATTGTCCCCATTTTCAGCTAGGTGGAAACGCAGTCTAAATTAAATGAGGGTAATAGGAAGTTAGTATTTCCGTATCGCAAGATTAAGAAAAGGAGCTCAAGTAACAATTTTAGTAATTAAGACTAAAATATACATAAGACAGATGCTCAACTGATGCAAGTCAACATACACTGATTTCAACACAGCAGTAAGTTTATAATTGAGGAGCTGCTGGTTGTTAACAAAGTACAAGCATAAAGCCCATTTTGGTAAGTATTAAGTACACGTGTTAATGCAGGAAACAGAATCTCTGCATTCTACTCAAAACAGACACACTGTCTTTCTGCAGACAAGCAAATGCAGAAAAAAATTAAGAGAAATGCTCACCCTAATCTAGTTTTATCTAATACTAATACTATGCAGCTAACATCCCAAAGAGAAAGGTTCTTCTGGCTTTCAAGACTAATACAATGTCACTTGAATTGAAAGGCAGACAGTCATGGCATGACAAAATACCCACCTACTTGTAAAAGAAAATAAACTGAGCTGTACTTCATGCTGGAAGCAGCATGACCAGGCTTCTTTCAGCGACAATCTTCCCAAGTTTCTCTTCCTCCAAGTATGGAAACGCATACAAGGATACTCAGGAAGCAGTCTGAAAGCCTTGGTGGTTCCACTGAGGTCTGCGGACTCAACTTCTCTGGACACAGTAACCAAGGCATGGGCAGGACTGGTGAACCCCAAAGATTAAAGATGTCATCCTAAGAGAGAGAGGATCTGATCCACAGATGATGAGAATGCTACCAAGTTCACTACTTGGATGCAATCTGAATTAGAGGGATTCCCACCATTATTCACACAGTGGTGGTGGTTTTTAGGTTTTTATTTTTATGTTCAGTGTCCTAAGTAAGTTTCTCTTTGACCATATATTCAGATTAAGTCTGAAAATGTAGTGGTGTCAAATGCAGCTAGAATAGACAAGAATCATAGAATGGTTTGGGTTGGAAAGGACCTAAAAGATCACCAGGTTCCAAACCCCCAGCCTTGGGCATCCTCTAGTCTTAGCCAAAACAACAGGAAAGCATTCTACTTTTCATTCGGAAATGAGAAATCAACCCAAGTTGTTTGACAGGTTTAGAAATCACAGCAAACCATTTGGGCCTTAAATTCACACTTGAACATGAATCCCCATCACAAGGCAAGTGACCTGGCCTTATAGATTGTGCTGAAAACCCCTCTAACAGACACATTTGGTATTTTATTATCACAGAGCAATCTGATCTGAGCAATAAATCATTGCAGGCTATTAAGAGGACAACGGTAAGTCCAGTGCTAACATAGTCATGATCACAGATTCACTAACTTGGTTTATGTTCCATAAAGCTTTTGCTGCTGAATTCAGCAGTACCATTCTATTAGCAAAGCCACGCTCTTCTCTCCTGCCTCATGAATACAAGGTATTTGGAATAAATTCTGAAGGATTGCACAGGGAACAAAAATAACTATCAACTTCTGCTTTCCACCACCTCCATGCGCTAGCAGTTTGTGGATGCGAGATGGAAGTGTGCCAGCCAGAAAAGAGAAAAAACTCTGCAGCACTTCTCAGCCGGGTTTTGGGGGAAGAGATATTGATGGGCATTCCCATCTGATGTCTCTCATTGGTTTGCTCAACTTTTGAGTAGAGATGATTCAGGCTGGAGATGCCATTTGACGCCCAGTAGGTCTGGCCATCCTTTAAGAACATCTGCACTCAAAAATCATGTTCCTGATTCATCCCATTAGGCCATTGTCAGAAATGCTTTTTTGTGACGGTCTACGTTTGTCAAGTAAGATGGACTGAATTGCCATACAGTGCCTTTCTTGTACACACTCTCTCTCATTCTAATTGTCATACACACCCAGTGACATTAGCACTGATAATGACACTGGCAAACGTGCATACAGAATTAAGCTGGAATGTGGCCCATACTGGTGAGCATTAGTACTGGCATCTTGGTTATTCCACTCAAAAGTGAAATATAGAAAAAGATATTCCCTCCTCTCTCCTTAATTACCTTTTTGTAAGCAAATGCAGCATACACTGCAAAAAAACCAGCAAAACTGAAGGTGAGGTTCACCTGTAATTCAGTTAGTGATGCTGAAGGCTAAAATTATATAAACAGCATGAACAAATAATAAACAATAGCTGCATTAAAGGGCATATATTATTTCTTTTTCTAATAGCATTTTCCATAGCAGTCCTGTTGATTTTCATGGTATTTTAAAATCTTCAAATAATTGCAAATTAGCCAAAACCATTATGAATTCCAAGGAGGGCTTGAATAAAGAAATCAGTAAGTTTGTATTGTAATATATTTTATCAAATATCAACTGTGAACAATAAATCTCAAACAAATCATGCTAGTGAGAGATTTGTGATGAATATGGACAAAGAAAAATATGAAACAGTTAATAATTTCTTACACTTGTGTTTGTTTTAAAAGGTAATATGGAAGTATTGCTCTTGCTTTCCACACCCTCCAACTCAGATACACACAAACTAATTGTAACCAGTCACTTCAGGGAGATGTTACTGAATAGACCTCTCTGGAAAACCCGGCAGACAACAGATACAAAGGCAAGTGCCTAAGAAGCCAAAACAATGGGTCGAGTCTAATCTTCACTTATGTGAATTAGGGTTTCAAGACGGACTGTGATTTGTTTTACAGAAACAATGAAAACCGTATCACTTGTGTTGAAAGGAAAATATACTGAGGAATACTTTTATCTGTCTACACTACAAGATACCAAAACCCACGTTGCACCATTTGATTCAGGATGTGTCAGAGGTGAAATGCAAAGGCACCCTTTTATCAGCTAACCAACCTGTAATAACCTTGAGAGGAATTACTTCAAAGAAGATGATGGCTGCTGCACAGACCTTCTATTACACTTTCTCCACGGGCAGATGCTTACGTATTATTAAGTCCTGGTTTGACTAAGTAAGTACCCCACTATGAGGCCAGCACTGAGTACCCTGACCACCTGTGAGAAAGACAATCACAAACTACCTTTTAGCTGAAGAAACCACCTTTGCATTTTGCCAGACAGAAGTTAGGGCTATTTTCTGTCACTGCAAAGAGAACTGAATAAATAATTGATTTCCTGCCCTTTTTTCCACACTCAAAAGAAACCGTCATTGGGGTTTATCTGAAACAATTTTTCCTAGCCAAATTAAAACAATCAGTATTTAACGATTTTAGGTTTTGTTGTACTTTCAAGGTTCTAAAAACACCATTTTAAAATTAAGGTTTAAAAAGCTGTGATTTAAGAAATAAGTATTACATTGTTTCAGCTGATGTAATTTAAATTCATTTACACAAACTAATGAATTGTTTCAACTGGGAGGAACTCTAACCCCTCTCTTTATCTAAGTATTTGGGAGCAGTAGGTGTAGGTTCTAGACTTTACTTGTCCACTGGATTTTTGCAGGGTAGGTTGGGCCTTTGATGGTCCAGATTTGCTTGTGAACATTTGTTCCTTTATTGTCTTCGATGATATAACCATCCACGCTAATTTGGGATATAATTGTAGGTAAGCATGGTGTTTGGCCATCTGCTGCAGTATCTATAAAAAGATTTGTTCTTGTATAAGACATTTAAATTCCAATCAATGAAATTAAAGAACCAAGAACATGCCTGTAAAGGAATTTCTATGGGATAAAAACATGTTCATTTTTTCACATAAACTGACCCACTATTTTGAAAGTAGCTTGCATACAATATATTGCATATTTTGTGGTTGTTGCACAATACATGTAATATTCCAGTGTGTGAGACATTGCTCTCCTCCTCTCCCCTTGCTTTATATGTTCCTATCAAATTTTATTACTTTTTCTCTCTTTGCTTAGATATATCCTAATGATGATGTTGCATATCTCATAATCCAAAACAGCGGTGACCATAAGTTCAGAATAAAGAACTAGGTAAGTAAGATGGGCTGTAAAACTATGAAATAAACCAAAACCAAGCAAATAAATAAACCCCACCACCCTTAGTGCTTTTGATTATACTGCTGTAAACAAAACCAGAAAATTACTAATGGAGTAGAGAGAAAAGATCAAAGCAAGAAGATAACTGTAATTATTCTTCTGCATAAAAATAGTACTAGTCAACACATACTGTGGATAAATCCTCCCACAGTTAAGCACTAAAACGCTACAGGAAGCAAAGACATTAAAAATCATATCACTAAAACTTTAGAAAACATGAGTATTTTTATCATTTCATGCCATTATTCACATTAACCACTGTGGATTTTCCTTTGCATTCATGAAGGATATAGCCAGAATGTACCTGGAAAAGGTTCACTAAGCTTGCATCAGATGCTGTTGTACAATACCTGCATTGATTCCATTCAAGCACAGATCCACGCTAGTCACCACCAACCTATTTTTATGTTGAGTTTATTTTTAATATTAGGTAGTGTCATTTTTTTAAAAAATAAGGGTTCCTTAACCATAATATCCAAAGTTGAAAGAACTAGTAATTAAATATCTTATTTCATCACGGGAGCTGGTACTCTCCGTTTTCTGCTTTTCATCAGAATCACCTTTCAGTAGTAACTTGGAATAAGGCAATGGCAGAAAGTTTCTAAGCATATGACAGCAATAAAAAAGACTGCAGATACAAGCACAGAAACACAGCAAAGCCCATGACATCCCAGAATACATCAGAGAGCCTTCAGGATAGACTAGAGAATTAGAACAGATTAATGCAAAGTGCACTGAAGGGATCTGAAGCCGTGTCTATTCAGATAGCTTAATTTGCTTTTCAAGTCTAAAATATTCCTTGACATACCTTGAGTTTGCCTGTAGAAGTATCTTGTGTAATTAAGACCTGAGTTCCAGAGCCTGAGCATTGGTTTCCTGGGGATATTGGGTAAGTGTGTAAGACCAGAAGGCTTGTGCTCCCCGTGGAGCTGATTGCAAAATACCAGGATTCAAGCTCTGAGCAGAAGTAGCTACTGATCAGAGAGTATTGGTGTGAGACTCTATAACTCTATCCCAGAATCACAAAATAATTTGGGTTGGAAGGGACCTTCAGAGCACATGTAGTCCAACCCCCTGCAATGAGCAGGGACATCTGCAACTAGACCAGGTTGCTCAGAACCACATCTAGCCTGGCCTTGAATGTTTCCAGGGATGGGGCTCCACCACCTCTCTGGAAAACCTGTGCCAGGGTTTTACCACCCCCACTGTAAAAAACCTTTTCCTCACGTAGAACTTACCAACTTATCTAGAAATCAAACATCATAAAAAAAAAACCAAACCCAAACCAAAACACCACCACCAATAACAACTTATCACCTATTCCCTTGCAATCCTGATCAGTTTACTAGTTCTCCAGACTAGAGGCATTCACACACCGTAACAATTCTCTTAATTCTTTGTTTTGGTGTCTCTTAGAAATTGTTTTCTCCATTGTTTCTCTACAAACTTAAACACATGAAGTCTTTGTTTCCTCTAAAAAAAGAAAAGTCTGACTGAAGACTACCACTAATTTGCAACCATTTGCTTAACCCTAGCATATAAATCTGCTAAGAGTTACTAGAGGAACTGGCTGCTGCTCACATATTCCTCTCAGTGTTGGTGACATTCTTCTCTCTGACAGTACACAGCAAGTGACAGTGAAGAACTCAATATAAAAATAAGGCATGTAGCAAGGCTGAGGAAGAACAGTGCATTTTTATAAGTACAGTAGAAATGTAAAATAATCATCAGACTCATCGCTTGAAAGG
>JBCJKH010067245.1:0-14621 GCA_039877255.1 Loriculus beryllinus | reverse complement strand
AGCCAAAATAATCACCTACTAATAACAGCTCTGACTCGCAGAGTCCTAAAAGGCCATCCTTGCTTTGCAGTTTCTGCATCTTCCTCTTGTTAGTAATCAAATCAGAATATCAATATTTGGTGCTCTCATGTTTCTACAGATAATTACATTTAACAGCTTTTATTTATCTTCTTGAGAGAGAACCGGATTGTATCTCAGTAATTGTTTCTCCTGTTTGACTTGAGACCAGTCGGGCAGACAGAACCGTGCATTTGTTCTTTGCCTTCTTAATTTATCTTCTCTATTTTTATACTTCCCTCCAGTTTAAATTAATTTCTTTCTTGGCTACAGAGGACTGTGATGAGCGTTTAGTGAGAAATCTGAAAACAAAGACAGCATTTAATGAAAACATCCGTATAATAAACTTAATTTCCCTGACTTTATGTATTTCTTTAGATACCTGGTACACAAGTTAGAGCGATGGGGCTTAATGGTAAAAGCAAATGCTCACAAGGAGAGTCTGCTGGTTCCCATAGCTCTTGTCTTGGGTTAATAGTATTTCATTAATTTAATTTGCAATTCTATGTGACAGCATAATTACGATATAATAAGACTTAGCTAGGTGGCATAAAATTATCTGCCAGTAAAACCTCAGAGGCAAGGTTACATAGGGTACAAGTAGACTTCAAAATTCCGTTTCTAGAACTAAATGTTGCAGCTACAGAAAAAATAAACGTAACGTTTTAATTTTTGACACTACTTCTAGTGGCTGCAGAGCAGTTCACCAAAATGATTTCTCTAAAGCACTTTAAAAAGCCATTGATGTTAATTTAGAATTCATTTTTTGTTTATGCAGAGCTATATTAAAAATCAGTTTTGTGGATATGAAGCTGGGAGGTAAGGAAGCAGTAAACAGATCCTCAATCATCTACTCCATTTGGTAGGGCAGTTTTAAATTTGCTGTTTCTGATAAACAAAACAATGCTTTAATCCTTTTCATGGGATTGATAGACAAAACTGAGTAGTGCAGGTGCCTTTAGATAATAACGTACCTTATGTAGGCTTTGCTCTTTCTAAATTGTTCCTCAATATATTTTCTTATTTAGTCCTGTAATAACCATTTTTCATAGCTGCTTCTGAGTAGGGCCACCCCATCATTCCGTATATAAAGAGAACTTCTAATATGAAGACGAGGTTTTTATTCATCCCCATTATTCAGGAAAGAAAAAAGTTCCCATTTGACAAGACAGCTAGTAAAACTGTTAGGATATTTGATATGTATTTCATTTATATTCCAGATAGTGTAGCAAGATGTGTCTGGTGCCTAAAGCAGACCTGTAAGCCAGATTTATTTAACCTTGAAGAGGTCATTTAAACTGTAGCCTCCCTTGTGAATGCCCTGTGACCAGCCTCCATGTACATGGGCTCCACAGAGGTTCTGTGCAACCATTGCTGGCAGTGATGCAAGTCACTGGGGTTAATGACATATGAAGTCACTTAGGCATTCAAACATGAAGTCTGCCCAATGCCTTTCTTTGTATCAATTTCCTTGCCTATTAAACAAGAGCCTGCTTTACTGCCTGTATCGAGGGGTTAATCAACCAGGCATTTTTATGAAGTGCCTGGAGATCCCAGGATGTGTACTGTGGCTTTGCAAGGCATTTGCTGTTGGTGCTTCTAGAAAATAAAATCAATTTTAAAAAAATATTTTTATAATTGCAATTTCAAGATTTTTTAGATTAAAAGGAGTATTTGTGCCCATTTTCTGACACTGAGATGTGTGTTATTGGGTCTACTACCTTCCTGCAGGAGCCAATGTATTCTTATTTTGATCCAGAATAATTCTGGTAAGTTTTTCCTAGATTGTCTTGTATATAAGTTCGTGGTTATATCTCTCCATATGTGTGCATATAGGTTTATTTTATAGTTTATATCATCAACCGAGCTAACTCTGGAGCTAGATGATTTTTGAGTTTCTGTTTCTTACTGCTTTAAAATCTGTCCTAGTCACTGTTATGTAGCAATAATGTATTCTGTTTTCCTTTGCTGTTTTACCTCTTTTTTCGAAATTTGACTCTCTTGAAATTCTATGTAACTTCCTCATTTAGAGGCAGTATTTTCTTTTGTCTTTGCTGCTTGCCACATGAAACTACACTTACTGTTTCTGTTGCCGCCTTATTTGAATTGAAAGGTAAAGAAATGTAGCAGAGGTAACTAAATGTACTTTGCTGATTGGGAAAGAGTAACTTTGACAATTCTTTTTTAATTAAAAGCTTTAAATTACTCTATATCATCAATTTGTTCATCACAATCAACAGTGATTTTTTTTTTCTTGACCGTGATACAGCCAATTGTCTTCACTATCCAATCTGTTTTCACATGATCATGCACATGGCCTGGGAGAAAGCTGTTGGAGCAGAAGTGGAAGATGAGAAATTTTACTAGCTAAAAGGAAGGAATTATTTCTCCTTTTGAGTTTTCTGGTTTTCATATTTTTTTGCCTTTATCTTGAGTCTGCACTTCACCAAGAAACTTTTAAAAGATAATTATTTGTAATTCATAATGTAAATCATTGTGTAATATTTGATTAGTTCAGTTAATAGTATCTTTGAAATGGAGAAAGCCTGTCTCTGTAAATAGTTAAGAATTCAAGACAAGGTGGCAACTTCCTTTCTGTTGTGCACCAGAGCAATGAATAATGCTTATCCCTTGCCTTGTAATTTCTCTTTCCTGATCCTGACCTGTCAGTAATTTTGTCTAGGAATGGAAAATGCTACATGGTGGGACCATTCAGTACAACCACAGTTAGAAATGTCACTCTGAAAATGGCAAAGGCATTCCATAATATGGGACCTGCATTACCTTGGTTCTTTTATTCTTACTATGATTTAGTTCTACAAATATTCTTTTCAGCAATTGTAAAATATGCTGATTGCCTAGAGTTGACATAGAAAAGTGGAACAATTCAACATCCCCCCACGTTGTGCACCCACAAACCCTCTAAAACAAGCACTCCCCTCACAACCCACCTCCCTCAGCTGTCTAGGCAGTGCAAGACCTGGTATGTTGAAAGAGAGAGGGTATAATTTCTCATTAACATCTGAGCTGATTTCTCCATCCTAGTTTGTTTCCATACTTTATGGCCAGCTCTATGTCTAATTATTATTTGCTTTCATTTTTATTAATACAAACTTCCTAAATAACTGGGAAAGACTAGTAATATAGAGAAATGGTTTATTTGTGCTCAAAATCTTTGTATTTTAATTGGAATTATGTTGCCTTTCCTAACTCAAATTGTGAATATTAGTTTATCTCTTTGCCTTATTTTCATGCAAATTGCATTCTAACAAGTAGCCAGGTTTCCACACTCTGCATTTTTGGATGAAAGTCAACTTTTAAAATGGAATGCCAGTCAATGCACTTTTTTTTTCTTCCCTTCAAGATTTGGTTCAATATGCTAAGGTTATGGAGGCTGCTCTCTGAGGGACTCAAAACCATTTTTACAAGTTGTCTTTCAAAAGGAGCAAAGCAAGAAACAAACTTGGAGCTTCATTTATGTGTAGATGTCAGGGCTGTGATATTTTTATGCCTTCTTAGGCTAAACTTAGACCGGTGTGATTTAGGACGAATGAAGTTTGGGGCCGATCCTGGAAAGACAGCTAGCTGTTAATTCAGTCACACTACTGAAGCGTGAGGGCTTAGCACAGCATTGAGAGCCCAGGAGTAAGTATTGCCAAAGGAAGCTCTGAGTGTCTGGTGTGCTTCCTGGAGATGACTTGTACATCTTATTACCAGCTCAGTTTTTTTAATGCAGAAGAAAAGCTTGACCCTAATGGGTCAAAAAAAGATTTGTTTTGCTCAGTGTCCCATCTGCAGCAGTGGCAGTATGCAGAAAGATTAAAGCAAGCGGGCTACCTACTTAGCAAATCAGATTTTTCTGCTTCACCTGAATACTCAGTGAATACCTTTTGGTGCCTAGTGGTTTTGTTGTTTGTTTTGTCCACTTACTCTACATCTGATCCTGCAATTGCTTCAATTCCAGACCGATCTTTCCGACTTCTTCCACAGTGAACATTTATACAAGGCTTCCCTATGACAGCCTTGTCCTTTGAGTGCTCTTTGTGTCCTGGACATTGACTGCCCTTAATGAGACTTTGGTGCCTCTGCTTAAGGAGGATTAATACGCTAGTTTTGTCTAGGATAGAGATTATTTTCTTCATAGTAGCTAGTATGGGCCTGTGTTGTGGGTTTGTGCTGGAAACTGTTGATAATGCAGAGATGTTTTTGTTATTCCTGAGCAGTGTTTACACAGACCCAAGGCCTTTTCTGCCTTTCAGACCACCTCACCAGCGAGTGGGCTGAGGGTGTACAAGGATTTGGGAGGGACACAGGATAACTGATTCCAGCTGACCAAAGGAATATCCTATAACATGTGACATAGTGGTCAGCAATAAAAGCTGGGGGAAAAGAAGGAAGGGCGATGTTTGTCTTCCCAAGTAACTTACATGTGATGGAGCCCTGATTTCCTGGAGATGACTGAACATCTGCCTGCTGATGGGCAGTAGTGAATGAATTCCTGTTCTGCTTTGCTTGTGTGCACAGCTTTTGCTTTACCTATTAAACTGTCTTGATCTCAACCTATAAGTTGTTTTACTTTTACTCTGATTCTTTTCCCCGTCAGACCAGGGAGCGAGTGAGCTAGTGGCTGAGTGGTGCTTAGTTGCCAACTGGGGTTATCCCAGGACAGTCCTTTTGGTGCCCAGTGTGGGGCTCAAAGGGTTTAAGATGACAGGTTTGATTGCTATGTGCTAGATAACTAAACATCAATAATGACTATAAATTTTATTTATTGGCAGGCTCCGTGCTTGCTGTGGGGCCTGTTAGTTTTTATCTCTTTGTGCCTGGATGAGTTTGCCTGTCTTACTGTGGTTCTGCGTTTAATGTGCCATTAAACTATGTACTATGTACCATTTAATATTTTCTTCATTTCAACACAATTGCAGCTTTTTAAGTCTGTCATCTTGCTTCTGATAACCCCTCACTGTGCTGTTCAACTACTCTAGTTTCCTTCTGTTTATTCTCTAACTCCTCTCAATGGCCCAGTGACTTCAGCATGCTGTCCTTCAGCAGTCTTCACCACTGTTACTATTCAAATCTCTAAAATGTCATTTTTAGCTGCTTCTTAATGTTTCCTAATTTAATTCTTTTTTTTTTTTTTTTTTTTGCATTTTTTTGCATCTGCTGCCTTGAAGTTAAGTGTCACTAAAGGATTATCTTTTTATTTCATTTTTTATTACTCCTGCAGGAGATTTCTTCTAACTTCTTTGTGGTCACTTCTGTAGAGATCGCTTCTAGTTGTGTAGTTGTGACTGACCTGTACCTACTTAGGACCAAGTTGGCTTTTGCTGCTTGCTTGTGATCTCGCAGCAAGCTTCTTCTCACAGTTACTGGCAGTCTGAGTAAGTGTCCTTTCTACTTCCTGTCGCAGTGTGATGCCTAGGCTGTGACAGTAACTGAAGCCTCCCTGTTGCTAATTTGTTTCTTACCCTTTCTTATCTCTCCTGGCATACTGTGATTAGTGTAGTCACCCTGAGAGGTAATATAGACCCCATCCTGTACTGTTCTGTTTTAGGCAGGACATTTCAAAGTACATGAGTTCTGTGTTACTTGCTGAGACAACTAGTGTGTTACTTTGATTCAACCTTTATCTCTCCCTAGTGTACAATACTTCAGGACAGGTAGCTCATTTTCCTGTCTTTTCTGGTTTTGGGCATTTGGTGGGGATTTTTGCTCCCCTTCCCTCCCTCCCCCCAATTTGGTTTTTTTTTTAATCCTGCTATTAAAATGTCTCTCTTACTGTCTTTCTCCAACAGGTTTTTCGTATGCATTGTATGTCAGTGCCTTCACTTAGTAGTAGACATTGTGGTTCCTCAGCCATGTATTGTTGGAGTTTATGATAGGCTAAACTATTAAATTGGACATCCTGTTAAGCAACTGGAAGTGAGTGTATTTGCTATTAATTGCTTCCATTGTGCATTGAAAAAAATTCGTGCTGCTTCTGAATAGACTCAGAAGCTGGTCTGCACCTTCCATAACTTCAAAGCACTCCACAGCACTGTGTTCAGTCTTTCTGATGCTTGGCCTCAGTCTCCCCCAACTTTGCACACAGGCTTTCAAAAGTATGCAGAGATTTTTTTTTTAATTTTATTTTTAAATTTTTTTTCTGTTTGGGCTCCTATAAATTTTTGGAATACTACATTTGATTCTAATTGATCTATCAAAATTTAAAACCTTTGACCAGACCCAAGGTATTTCAAGCACTGCTCTAAAATCTATGGACAATGTTGAAAATATTGGCAGTTACCCATTAATGACTAGCTGTCAGCAGTGAGTGCATCACTTCTGCAAAGAAAGGCCAGGCAAATAATGACACAACTGCTCTCTGCATAGTTTCTTCCATTACCCTGCCCTCTTTTTTCCCCAAGAAGTATGTTTATTTCTAATGTCAAAAGGTGCAAAAGGTGTAGATTAATGGTGGTGGTAATTTATTGAAATCTCAAGCACACACTTTCATATATTGTATCTACTACCTTTTAATTCCAGTAAAGGATATATATGGAGAAAACCTCTTATGCTAATCTGGTTTCTGCAGTGCTTCATTTCTTGGTACAAATATATTTTAAATTACAAAATGTAACAGTATTTGCCATTAGTAAAGTTCCAGAGACCATATATGTAGGTACCACTGGTTGTCTGCAGAAAGGTTTGTCGAATTGACTCCTTTCAGCACTTTCAATGCTACTATTTTAATGGGGTATCTTCCAAATATATTCCCATTTTAAAGCTTAACTGTTTTCTTTCAATTCTTTATAACTGAATGGGAAGTCATTTTGTATCAAGAGATTTAGGTTATGGGCTGTAGTAATGGAACTGTCTTTTTTTCAATTTAGCAAAATACCATTAAGAATTAATTTATGGCACAGTTACATTACTGAATCATAAAGGTATGTAGGAATGTTACAGTCCAGTTATCCTTTCCAACAAAGTTCTAAGGATAATTTTTAAAGAACAAACACTTCTTCGTTGCACTGTAAGTCATATATATAAATATGATTTAGAGAACATGTTTTTGCTGGAGATGCTGAGGTAGCAAAATGTACAATTGCAGGTAACACTCAATAGTGTGACACTCTGTATTCGATGTGATTTTGCATTGCATAAGCAGCAAATGGAACAAAGGATGATTACTTTAAAATGAAGTAAGTTCCCATCATTTGTTAGTACAAATGTCAAATCCTGGAAGGTAGTTCTTGACTGAAGATGAAAAATAAGGAAAAGGAGCCCAAACAAATACATAAGAGCCACATCGTACACTGATGGACTATGATGAAAAGGTTTTGTTTGAGAAGGAGGTTTCTGGCAGGTCTAGGGGATGTGGCAACATAAGCCCCGACAATAAAACCCCCACCCCAGACAGCCTACCAACAAAGTAACATAAAACACAAAAGAGCTCTTTCCACTCCCTGCCCTCAAACCAAGCAACCACCCAGAAAACACTTCAAAATGGGGAGAATAAGAAATGCCTTGATGTCGCAGTATATGTGACATCATTTCAATGATGTAATATGCTAACCTAACTCCACTAGCATGAAGTGACAGCATGGATAGTTGAGGAGAGTGAAAACCGTATCACCTTCCAGCATTCAGCAATAAAGGATTTCAGTCATCTCATTCATATTAGCTGATACCATGCTGTAGATGTTTTTGTGTAGGATGTTATCTGAGGGATGTCATCATGGTGGGTTGGACTAGGAGGATGGTATATGTTAGGACCAGCTGTGTTCAGGTTCAGTCATCATTTTTTATTGGAGAAATACATTATAACCTAAAAAAAAAAATATAAAATTTAGCACATGATAGGGATGTGTGGAATGCAAAAGGAACAGAATCATAAAGGTAGAAACATTGGAAGTGACCTGAAAATGAAAGAATGCAAAGTACATGCTCTTACTAAGCTTTCTTCCAAGCCTGAAGTGTTGGGGTTAAACGAGGATGCAATTACTGCAGAACTTCTGTGTTCAGCTCCTTCCACTTACTAATTTTATGTTATAAATGTGAATTCAAAGCTCCCTGCCCATGGCAGGGGGGTTGGAACTATATGATCTTAAGGTCTTTTCCAACCTTAACTATTCTGCGACTCAGGAGTTCCAGCAAATATCTAGGAAGCCAAGGCTGCAGAGAGGCACAAGCAGTGACTCCCTCTTCTGCAGTGCACTGCAATGCTACTTTGAAGAAGGGAGGATTCAGAGTCGTTCTGTCTTCACATTCTCTGTTATGCTTGAAATTACCTTGCTGTTCTGCCGGGGAGGAAATATTCCCTGGAGTGCTTTGTCCATACTAGAAGATAATTACATAATTTGTAAATCTCTGTTTTCTTCTTCATCTGTCCTGCGACTTTTGTAATTTCATGCATGCAAGGTGTCTACAAAATGCTGCATAGTGGAAACAGTAGCGCTTTACCTAAGCATGTGAACATCTCTTTGGGTTTCAGGCAATGATATATACTATATTTAACTCGAGTAATTTCCTAATGGCAGGATTTCTGCCTAGTACATATTGGCTTCTGGAGCCCCCGAAAATGGGCTGATTTATGTTTAGGACCTGGCCTCTTGCTGCTGTTTCAAATCCTTTTTGCTGTGGATTGTGATCTGGATGTTAATTTATCAAAGTTGGAATTCACAGGTCGCAGTCTTACAGCCAAGCTAAAAGAGTCTCATAAAGAAGGGTACATTCATCTTGTGACTGCTTGTAAAAATTCTGAGCTCTTATAGCTTTAGCTAGATGACTGTATTATCTCATTAATCATTTTGTGAAGATTTCTGTGGTGGTGGTCTCTCTTCTCAGGGATAGACAGACATTTAACACTTCTGTGATCAGTAACTGAGTTATTGGAAGCTATAGTGCTTATAAACTGAAGTATAAGCATTGCTGTCTGCTGCTTTTGTTGGCTGGCTTCTTTAAGATAGTCGAAAGGTGAAAGAAAAGGCCAGGGTGTAAGAGCTGGCAAAAATGCAGACTTGCTGGATTAGAGAGATCTAATTTCAAGAAGAAATTGAGTTTGGACCTAATGTTTTACTGGATCAAAGCAGCGATTTTTCTATCCTTTCTTTTAACCTCTCAGGGTATTGATTCTTTGCAATAACTGGTGTACTGGTGTATAGGAGCATCCAGGTCCTTCAGCTGTGGAGAGCTGCCCAAGCAAACCTGCCAGGGTGTGCAAGAACAAGGTTGCAGGATGTGAAGAGTGGATGCTCCTGGCAACGCCTTTTCTCATGGTTTTACTATGTTGCTCCTGCCTTTTCTTGCATTGGCTATTATGCCAAAATATTAGATTGGATATTAGGAAAAATTTCTTCACCAAGAGGGTGATCAGGCGTTGGAAGAGGCTTCCCAGGGAAGTGGTGGAATCACTGTCCCTGGAAGCATTCAAAAACTGTGTAGATGAGGCCATCAGTGATACGGTTTAGTGGTGGACTTGGCAGTTCTGGGGTAATGGTTGGACTTGATCTTAAATGTCTTTTCCAACCTATCTGATTCTATGGTTGGAAGCTTGCTGAGAGAGCTGGTGGGGGTCAGAGACTGAGTACTCTGGTATTATCCATATGGAAAGAAGCTGACCAAAATATTTCTCCACTGACTAGTGGGCAGTTTTACTGGAGCTAGTAACTTATGGTACTCTTAAATCACAGGTTATCTGCTGCTTCTTCCCTGCATGCAAGGAGGCTGTCCAAATAGATTAAAACCAAGACTGTTGCAGCTGTGTGAATAGCGCATGCTGGCAGTATATAGTCTGTGTCTATATGTACATATATATATATTTTTTTTTTAAATAAAGCTTGTTGTGCTCCTGAGAGCTATCAAAATGTGAACAAAATAGCTACTATCATGCCTACTTTCTCACACAGCCACAACAGCCCTGAGTTAAATCTTATAACCTCTCTGCATGCTAGGAAGAAGGACTGCAACTGTTTTTTCCCCGAAGTAATTTGTTTCTTAGTCTTAATTTTGTTTTTTAATTCCTGAAGCAAGCCCTGTTTAGCAACCTTACCCTGTGCTTTATAATTAAGTTACCTGAAAGTTTGTATATGGCAATTTTATTTTCCTCAGTCCAGATCTTCTTTTGCTTACACTGCCTCGTGGTTGATTTTAACCAAATGTCTTTCACATATCTCATCTCTCCTTACAATTGTAAGATAGCAAACTATCAAAATTACCTTATAGCTCTCAGAAAATTCTAATGAAATTTTTCTCATAAAAACAGCAGAGGAAATTATTGTTCTAAAATAAATGACCAGCCAGAGAGCATCAATGACCTCAAAAGAAAAAGAACACTTACACTGACAAAGGAAAAGTGCTACAGTCAAGTCTGAGAAAACTGATATATAATGAATATGGACAAAAACCTTGGTAAATGTCTGAGAAATAACTGACAGCATGTAGTAGCTTCTGTTCTCTAATGTAGGTTTAAAATGTTTCTGATACAGATGCTCTTTCTACTGAAAATTTAGTGTTCTGGGATGGTAATTTTTGGTAATGCTAGTTTGGTTCACTGTAGCCGTTCAAAATGTACAGTATTCGCTTAATTTGTTGAGCTGAAGAGATATGCTTTGGTTTTTATGTTGTCTTTTTGTTTGGTTGGTTTTTAAAATATTGAGGAAAGCCTGTATTGTATGTTGAATTTAACAAAATTAGTAGTATATATTCTTTATGCTGCAGGATTTTGGTGGTTTTGGGGATTATGTTTTTGTTGTGGGTTGGGGTTTTTTTTGTTTCTTCTTCACAGCAGTTTATATAAACTAGTTCAGAAGAGTAAGATGCTGGAGAAGGTGCTCAACTTGGCTATCCCATCAAGAGGTTAATTATGTCCAGACAAAATAAAACTTGAATGATACCTTTATTGTGTTTGTAGGGCACACATTTATTGCCAGTCAGGTATTTTTATGCTGAAATAAGGTCACTGGACTATAACCAAAGCTGAAAAAGAAGGAGAGTATTTATCTCATCAATCATTTCTGGCCACTGAGATGACTACATCTGCTCAGGTGCATGCTGTGTAGCCAGTAGCTTTTTACCTGAGCAGCTGTGATGATCAATGGCTTGTGTTACACCATGCATGTTGATGGATATACCCTGCCTTTTCTCATACAGCTCACTACTGCTGAACAATGTGAACTTTGCTTATAATCCCTAGGTCCAAAAGCATGTGCAACATCTTAATTAAATTTGGAGAACAGCAGTAAAGAATACAGCCAGCTCTTGCATGTAGCTTTTCTACAGGGCAAGTTCTCACTTGGACCAATTCATCATCCAAGTGATTAATCCTAATCATCATGCATATCAGAGCTCAGAATACTTGATTATGCTCATGAAAGCTATTAATTTGAAAGAAATCATTATAAAATTAAAGTGCATTGTCATTAGGTGGCTGTCTGCCCTTTCCAAGTAGGATGGAGCCACTCCACCATGAGTTGGTGTATTCCTAAGTTAGGAGAGGGGTACATGCCTCTGGGTCCAATGACTGCTGTGCCAGGAAATCCCATGTAGCTCTAGAGGCAGAGGGATAAGCTTCTAATGAAGCAATAGTCCATTGTGACCCCAAAAGGGGCTGCAGTTCCTTTTCTTTGTTTTGGAAGCCCCTTTTGATGAATCTTTCATGGGCCATTTTATCTTGAAAAATGTGTATCTAGAATGTGAGTGGTCATGGCTTGCTGCCTGTAGTGAAGGAGGAGGAGGGTAATTTGGTGGGTCGGTCACTTTCTGCTCAGTGTTTTTATGGATAGCTTTCATATTTAGCAGATTCTTTTTTTTTCCCCATGCACTTGTGATTTGACATTTACAGGCCATATTGTGTGAATTAGAGAAATCACTGGGTACTAGGAATGAGAAATGGGCTGAAAGAAAAAATTGATCAGTAATTAGGAAAGTTAATCCACTCATGACAGTGAGCCTGAGACTTATCCTAATGTACTGCCAGTCAGCTAGCATAGATATAAATAAAGCAAGCTAGAAAAGAAGTCTCAGAAGTCCTAGTAACAATGACATGGGTTAGGATTATCAGGTTTCTCAACAGAGAAAAGATTTCTTTCGTATGTTTCAGCTACTGAATATCTGCCGTTTGAGCTGTACTCACATCTTTCCAACTATAACCTCACAAGTTAACATTTTAAACAGCTAAAAATGGAAGAGCAGAGAGTATTGGAAACATCCACCTTCCCTTTTCCTTGTCAAGGAACTATTTCCATTGCAGAAATAGGATTTCAAGCAAAAATGTAGGCTTAACATTTTTTCTATAATTACTCTGTACAGTTTGTTGTGCTGAATATAATCATAGAGATGCTCTATGACAAGAATGCTTCTCATAAATATGGCAGAAATGTATGGTTCTGTATTTGAAATTAAGGCAGACTGTGGCAAACTGCACGGTTGTGATAAGGAAACATGTTGAAATCTCTGTGTTTACATACAGTATGGTCAACCATACAAAAAGACTACTGTCTACAGATTGTTATCTTACTGTATTTTATTACTCTCTTATGGTTGGTCATTCCCTGTAAAGTTAAAACCAAAATCAAACATTTAATTTGAACGTGAAACATGGATAAGAAAGCCACTGCAGATAGTTGATTTTATCATATAAGGTGAGCGTGTCATTAGAAGGATACATACACCACAATTCCAAGCTGCAGGTGCTGCCTCTGGCCATTCCTCTGGTCATCACCATCCCCACTGCCCTCTTGGGGTTCACTCTCTGGCATGAGCTTGCTGACAGTGCTTGGGGCATGCTGTGGGCTACAGGCTGCTGCCATAGATGTTTGTCATTTGATGCTCTATAGAGTGAGATGGGAGACTAACGTTCTTCTTTATTCCCTGCCAGCTGCTTTGCCAAGGAATAGAAGATTTCTTTAGGTCCTCTGTTTATTCCCATCCGGAAATAGCTTCTGTGTTTAGGAGTAGCAACTGTTACAAGATTTCTGTCCCATTTTCCCACTTTCTTTGTTGCACATTTTATCTCCAGCTACATTTGGGCAAACTTTAGGTTTAGTTGGTAACTGAGCAGTAGATGTAAGTTAGAAAATGCTGATAAGCTTGAGTTGAAAATTATTATAAGCTTCAGTATTAATTTGAGCAAAATGGTATCTTGGCATTGCCACACCTTGCAGATGGAGGGAAGCTAAAAAGGGCGAATAAAAAGAAAAGTCTTAAACAGATCCTTGGCCTGAAAATTTCTAAGTGCAGAAGGGTTTTACTGCCTTATACATGCTGTACTAAGTAAATATAATTCCTGTTTTCAGGAATTACTTAAAAAATATTTTTGTCTTTTCTTTCTCTAATGATCGCCTTGATATTTGTTGCATTGGATAGTTAGGTGTTAGCGATGATTTAGTATATATAATTTTGTAATAGTGATCCTTTTACAACTCCTAAAGGATATAATAGAAAGAAATACCCTGATTGGAAGCTAGAATAACATATCCTTAACAATTTAATTTTACTTTTGTGTAAAGTAAACTGTAACACAGAGTCAGAACTGTGGGATGTGGAAGAGAATCAGAAGAGTAAAAGTGAGAAAACTCATGGGTTGAGGTCAAGATAGCTTAATATGTAAAGGAAAACAGGAATTCATTCAGTACTACTCATCAGCAGGCAGGTGTTCAGCCACCTCCAGGAAAGCAGGACTTCACTGCACATAACGGTTACTGGGGAAGACAAACACTGTAAGTCCAAATGCCCGCCCTTCCTTCTTCTTCCCCCAACTTTACATTCTGAGCATGACATCCTATGGTATGGGGGATACCCTTTTGGTCAGTTAAGGTCAGCTGTCCCAGCTGTGTTCCCTCCCAGCTTGTGAACCCCCAGTCTGCTTGCTGATGGGGTGATGTGTGAGGTTGAAAAGACTTTGGCTCTATGTTAGTACTATTCAGCGATAATGAAAACATCTCTGCATTATCAATGCTGTTTCTGGCACAAACCTACAACATAGCTCCATACTAGCTACTATGAAGAAAATAAACTCTATCCCAGCCAAAACCAGTACAGATGCTTATGTACAGAGTGCTTTTTCTGTAGTGATCTAGACAGGGAAGAGAACTAGGAGTAACAAGAAAATCTGTATAGACACGATGAGTAGCAGACCAGCAAGTGGGGAGTAAAGGATGTAGAAAGAGATACATCTGTACTTGTGGAAAAAAATCCCAAACCAATGCAGAAACAGTAGATATTCTTAAAGTTGGTAGATCAGCACCTACACGGAGTAACATGTTTGCCAAGTAATGTGGAGGGATGGAGGGCTTACCAGGGACCAGCTTGATAAAATAAACTGTGACTGTGTAAAGTGACAAATGTACACTGTCAGTCACATCTGTAGCTTATTCTAGGGATGTGAGTAATCATGATCTTGGTCCCTTTGAAGGGGACTCTTCAGTACAAAATCTTTCTACTGCAGGCTGAATTACTCCTCTCAGCCACATCTCCATGCTCCTGAACTTGGCTGAAGTTAAAATAGAATGACTACTTGCAGAAGGATATACAGATTTCACATGGAGACAGAGCAAAGGACAGACCTTTGGGTGGAGCTGACCTCA
>JBCJKH010067239.1:11027-38943 GCA_039877255.1 Loriculus beryllinus | reverse complement strand
GAGCAGGTGCCAGGCCTTCATGTGTGGGATGCCCTTCAGCTTTGCATCCAGAAAGCTCTTCCCTACGGTGAGGACAGCTTTAAGCAATGCCCCACAGCCCTGGCATCTTGGAAGGGTTATTCCTTTTGTCTCATTTTCTTTTCTTCCAGATCTGACTTAAAAAAGAGCTCAAGATGACTCTCAGCGAGCAAAGATCCCATGACTGTTTCCCCAAGAGCCAGGATATTAGTCCTTGTATCCTGGCCATATTCCAGCTCGGGAAATTACCTTCTGCCTCCCTAAATCCCCCCCGTGGTTTCAATTGGATACAGGCTTCTTCACTCTCTTGCTGAAACTGCTGCGCAGGGTTGCTGTGCGCGGTTAAGCAGCTGCTATGGGAGGTGGGTGACAGGATTAATCTCGGGGGTGCTGGGGTCGGAGCTGAGCGAGGGCAGGGAGCGCCGCCTGCCGAAACACAGCCATAGCCGCCTCTCCCGGGGGTCACACCCAGCCCAAAATGGGGCTCCTCTCCTTGAGCTGCCCCTGTGGGCTCTTTCCCCAAGCTTAGCCTCGTCTTATACCCTCGCTGCGTTGCAGAATCACAACCAGCATACACCAAGGTGGATTTTGCTTCATTTTCCAGCACATCAGCTGCCAGGCTGGATGCCAGCTGCCAGAGCATCGATTTGCTGACGCATTTGGAGAACACGTGGTCTTCTCACAAGCATGCGTAGGCCTAGGATCCCTCTGCCCCTGGATAGCCCTCATGTCTTTGCAGAATAACAATGGGCTTTTGGCCATTCCGGTGCTTGTCCCTCTGGGAGCAGCTGTGGAGGCCCCATGTGGGATGCTATGCCTGCAGTATGGAGTGCAGAGTAGAAAGGAGCCATGGCACAGTGTGGGAACCTGCAAAGAAGAAGGGTCCTGCTCCACTCTAAACCCAGAGCACATCCCTCAGTAGGGCCCATTTTGCAAGCCCTTGTGCTGGGGGAGGAACCAGCATGGTCCCATCTACAGTCACCAACAAATCCCAGAAGCCAACAACCCTGGAACAGGAATCCCAGAGGTCTCCAGACTGAAGCCGTTCAACCTCGAGTTAAAAATGCAACACTGTCGAGCAGCCAGATTTTGCGTTGTTCTTGTTGCCAGAATCTATACAAGCAAATTACTTTGCTGTCAGGAATACAACAGGAGACAGAGAAAGAGAAATCCCCTGCCCAGGCACTCAGGAGACATACCCGCAATATTCTGAGTAGTGCAGCCATCTCGCTGACATCCCCTGACACCTGGGGAATACAAAAAAACCCATCAGAAAACCTTTAAAGTCATTTAGTAGCTGTGATTTGTGGGTGAAATATAATATACAGTGAAAGGTGGGGGCAACAATGGCCTTTAATGAAGTGTCTTGAAGGAAATCTCCTGTGTGCATGTGTGTTAAGGGGAGGTGTTTATTCATATGTAAATGCATACACACACATTTACACACGTGTAAATGTTTTCCTGTGTGTTCCATGTGTGCATATATAAATAATATACATCTGTGCCTGTGTCGTGGGCAAGAGAGCTGCCAAGAGCAGTACAATTTCAATGCAGCATGCACAAAGCAGTGGGGCCCGCGGATGGGAGCTCAGCCCTCTCTTCTCCCCATGAATCACAGCCCACGCGTGAGGATCAGTGCGGATGTCAGCTCTGGTGCCAGCTCTTCTTCCCTGGCTCCTCTGGGCCAGATTCCCTCCCTGCCCCCCCATTCCCCTTATTCTCTACCCTGGCTTCCCTTCCCAGCAAGATGACATTCATCCATCATCGGCATTTTAAGTGCTGGCATGTCATTGAGGCTGTCAGCTGCCCTCTTTGCTCAGCGCAAGGTGCTCCGCTTGGCGGCTTGGGGCGACCGTTTCCATTTGGAGCCCATAATCCTCCTATTCGGGTTAGTTCCACTTGGTTTCACGGAGTGCAGAGTGAGGGGAACCCAATGGGATAGCAGTAAATTATATCAAATAATAAAGAGAATGCTTGCTCTAATAACTGTGACCACAGGAACCACGGGCACAGATGCGCTGCCAGGGATCAAGCACTGCAACCTGTCAGGATAAATCCCCTATAGCCTGCCTTTACCCCTTTCTCCCCCAAAGCCAGAGAGGTGCTGGGTCCCACCTCAATGCCACCAGGTGTAAATCTGGAATTAACTCTCCTGACTTCAGTGGAACTACTCCAGATTTATGGCTGTGTAACTGAGCTTGGGATTTGGCCCCAGCTCAAATCCAACGGGTGTAAACTGAGCTCCAGAAACCTGGCCCCATGGCTGAAAAATGGTTCAACATAAGGGGATTGGAAACAAGGTTACTTAGGAAAGTCAGTGCAAGGTGCCAGGGACAAGTCACTTTGCTGTCCCTTGCCCAGAGGGCTGGCATTCCTCGGAGGTCTGCCTGTATTTCATCTCATCAAATGAACATGTCTTGATGTCAGACATGCTCTCCACAGAAGACAGGCCGTCCAGCTTTGGGTACCAGTGGAGGGACACCCTCTCCAAGTCCCACCACCCCAATTCTCTCACAGCAGAACCCCGGTCCCCTTTGAAGCCCCTGCAGCCCTAACCCATGTGTGCTCTGGCTGCTCCAGGTGCCATTGCAGAAAAAGGTGGGCAGAGAGATGGCACAGCTGCCACCCCAACCCTGCTATGTCATGCTTGGCTACTCAGGTTTAAACTGGGAGTTAGAGGAGATGCTTATTTTAGAAGCAAGTTGTTTTTGCAACACGCTTAGTCAAAGCAAAAGTGGGAGGGAGGCAGGGGGATTATTTAAAGGGAAACCCCCTGAGCATGGACCCAAGCACTGGGCTAATTTTAGAAGCCAGAATATCCTGAAGTCGTGACAAGGAACTCAACAAGACTTTAAGAAGTGGGCAGCACACCAGAAGAAAGCATGGTCCAGCGGTGGCCCCTGGTGCTGAGAGCCCAGGTGGATGCTCTGAATCAGCTGCTTTGGCTGCAGAAAGCAGTTTATTGCTCTGTGCCTCGGTTTCCCCTCCCTGTGTGGGTACACTGCTTTCACATGAGGTCACTCAAAGGGTCACAACCTAGGGTCTGTGGATGGCAACTAGAAAAGAGTAGTTAATTTCAATCTCTGAGGAAAGGTAAAAGGAAATCTGTGAGGAATGGTTTGTATTTGGAGTTTTTTACGTTCTTTTTGGCAAAGCTATTTGGATAAAGGTCTGCAGCAGCTCGCTGGCAGAGATATGAGCATTCACAAGGATGCAAGCCACAGGGCTGTATGGAACCAACTGACAGGTCTTCATTACACCTGCAAACTCAAGATTGGGGTATAGCATCACCTCTGCTATTCCTGAAGCCCTGCCCTGCTTCTCCATGTACTACAAAACCCATGAGAAGGGTTCACCTACCCACAATGCCTGTGCATAGCAGTGCTTTGAGGTCAGCAGCCCCAGGTCGCAGAGCCCCAGCTCTCCCTCGTCTTCTTGCTGGGCATCAGCAGAGCAGCGTGCCGAGGGATGTGTGTGCGTGCATGTCTGCCTGCACTCCTTCCCTGCAACCTGCCAGCCTGCTGATCTATAAGCTAATCCTACCCCAAGCTGATCTATAACTAATTCACTTACAACACAATTGCAATATCGATTCCCAAACTGCTTTGCAGACAGTGCTAAAATGTGTGTGTACAACAGGGACAAGGGAGCCGGCTTGACAAAAAGCCAGAGCGTGGGGAGGGCTACTTTCTTGGAGGAGGGGGGGAGCTGGGAGTGTGCTGCAGAAGCAGCTTTGTGTGCACCCTTTGAGTCTTTCCCTTTGTCTCTGCTGTCACCAAGGGCTGTAGCTGGCTGTGGAGATCTCTGAGCATGCCTTTCTGCCCAAGCATTCTATGGATCCCTGTGCCTGCTGAGCAAGACCTGTGTGTCACCATGGGAAGGATGGAATGCCTTTTGTCCATCCCAACCATCTCAGGACAGCAAGCCCAATCCCACACTCTCCCATGGCTATGGCAGTCCTAGCTGAATGGGCAGGTGTGGACAATGGACATTGATATCTGGAGGAGAAGCACATGAGCAAAGAGCAGTTCTCCAGGGTCACACCTAATGGGCGAGGCAAGGAAGTGGACGTCTTTCCAGGTCGCTCCAGCCCCCTCTGGGATGGGTTGGACCAAGAGTTGTGCTTACCTGGGGAGGTAGCCACCTCCACAGCTCCTGCTCCATCTGCAGAGGGCAGAGTAACTCATCCTAGCACAGCAATTGCCCACCACACCAGGAGACCCTGCCCTGTATGCACAGACAGCACTTGGAGCTGGCCTGAGCCCAGTGCCTTTGCACCTGACCTTGCTCACACCAAACTGGTTTAGGATCAGTCTAAGGCTACAATACACAGCCCAGCACAGCCCACGACCAGTGGTCTGGTACCTTCCCAACCCCTGGGGCAAGCACAAGCTATTCCAGCATGTTACCTCCATGGAGCAGTGCAGCAGAGCACACAGGGACAACATGAATGTTAAACCTCTCCCAACATCTGCAAGAAGCACTTAATTTCCACACTGCTTCCCCAGACTTACACCGTTTATGCCGGCAGAGCATAAGAACACTAAAGCCACCAAGAAAATCCCCCGTTTTGGTCAGTGGTCTTCAAGAACAACTCTTTATTCTGGGAGCCACATTTGAAAGGTTGATTTATGCAGCACAAAGTAAAGAAGACATATTTAATGATGAATGGAAATGTCATATTGATCCTATGGACAGGCTGTGAAATATTGTTGTATACAGACTGTCACTGAATCCACTGAGCGAGTAGAGGTGTTTAACAGCAGGGTAGTCAATTCGGGGAGCACTCTACCCCCACATGTCTGTCTACCACGTGAGCAGCACCAAACCAGGCTGGAAACCAGGAGAGAGCTTCTAAGCTGCAATGGAGAGAGGGTGTTGAAGGACTTTCCCATCCATCCAACAGTACCATTAGTATTTCAAGGGCGTTTGCAGCATGTGCAGGGTGGCAAGGCTGCCATCTCATTGAACACAGCACAGCAGGGCACTGACCAAAGCCAAGGCAATTCCAGCATTTAGTTTCATTGAAGAATATTGACAAAAGGCAGGATTGTGCATGGTGGAAGGACAAAGGTATGTGTCACCAAATACAGCTTGGTGATGGGCCTCTCATGCAGTCTGCACCAGGAGCAACTCTTCCCATGTGCATCCTACGCCTGCGGTTCTCTTCCCCGTGGAAATGGCAGTGTATCCAGGGCTGTCAGTGCTCAGGCAAAATGCCTTAGGTTGGAAAACTGGGGAGCAAAGTTGCTGCTGAGTCTAAGGAAGGTCTGTAGTATCTTTGGAATAGTGACCCCCCAACCACAATGCCATGTAGGGTGACCCCAAAGGGACTTTGGTGGCTACCTTCATACCTCTGCCCTGCTTACGCTGCAGCCATGAGGATCTGTCGCATTGCTGTAACAAAGACTCAGCTCAGCTGGTGGAAAGTTCCAGTTGGACAGAGCACAGCAGAGGGGAAAAGTGATCTTAAACTGGCAAAAATAGAGCATCAGCCTCATATAATTTCTCTGAAAACAAGATTTATTGAAGTTCTGTCTGTGGAAATCACTGTAGTGTGGAACACTCAACGTATAGATTCGATCACTGACTCGTACCCTACTACATTTTTCATTAGGAAAAATATTGGCTGGGAAAGTTTGACCTCATAATCTCTGCATTTTAAACAATAACCAAGGAAAACAAAAGTGACTGGCTAAGGAAATCTCTTCCACTTCAGCACTCCACTAGGCAGGAGCCAGGAACTGAAAATCACTGCTCTGGACCAGAGCTACCTGCTATAACCCATTGTAAACATACCCCTCCAGACCTGATGGTCTTTGGCCACATCTACCCAAGTGGGGCACAGTGCACACCAGTACCTGCTGGAGGACCAAGCCATTCTGGCAGTGTGCTTGGAGAGCAACATGTCAGAAAACTGGACTCTGTTCTCAACGTAATTCAGGGGTCTGACGTGCCCAAGGAGGGACAGTCTCCACTGCAGGGCAAATCAGAGATAGCCCTCA
The DNA here is from genome assembly GCA_039877255.1 of Loriculus beryllinus. Lineage (NCBI taxonomy): Eukaryota > Metazoa > Chordata > Aves > Psittaciformes > Psittacidae > Loriculus > Loriculus beryllinus. The sequence continues at coordinate 32,920 of JBCJKH010067239.1, read as the reverse complement.
TCTCAGACTCTATTTCTCACCTTTCTGTAATGAGATCTCCACAGCCTACAGACAGAACAAGGCTGAGAGGGGTGACGGTCGAACAGAGAGATTCACAGTCAGTAGACTCCACATTCTCCACATTTGGTTTGTCCGACATGTCTCTGTCGCCCAACCAGCACCACACAAGGGATGGTTGGCGTCTCAGCTGCTGCTCCACCACAGCCCCTTTCAAATTAATTTGTTTTACGGTCTAAATAAATTAGCCTCCATCGATTAGAGGCTCCTGGTGCTTTTAATGTCAGTGTCATAATCAGATACCAGAATGGATTTGCCTTTCTAAATCATAGCTCCAAAAGGCTTTCAATGTGAAGCTCTATTTTATGAGTCACCCAATTAGAGACCACAAGGCTTTGGGCCCCAGTTGCTCACCTATAGCCTGATTTACACATGCTGCTTGTTGGTAGCCTTCATGACTGAAAGGAGATTTCACCCTGGCCCCCATTCCTCCATGCTTCCCACAGCCTGCACTCTTCAGTTCTCACCTTCTAACAGCCAGAGACCACTCCACACTGCAGCAAAAGCCAAACTCAGGAAAGCCAGAGACAGGCAGTGTTGGGTTCTTTGATTCATGTACCAGATCTTCATGGGAAGAGGACTTCATAAATGGCCTCACTTAGGAAGGTAAAGTCATCTTGGGAGACAGCACCAAAGCTTCGTCAAAACCCTCCCGTTCCTGCTGGGAGTCTCTCTGACAATCCAAAGCCAAAACTTGAAAGACCTGGTTACCTATGGGTGCTGGTCTCTTCTCCCAAATTGCAGGTGACAGGACAAGAGGAAATGGCCTCAAAATGCACAAGGGAGGTTTGGACTGGATGTGAGGAAAAAAGTTGTCACTGAAAGGGTTATCAAGCAATGGAACAGGCTGCTCAGGGAAGTTGTTGAGCCACCATCCCTAGAGGTAAGATGTGTAGACGTGGCACTTAGAGACACAGTTTAGTGATGGACTTGGCAGTGTTAGGTTTACATTGGACTTGATCTTAAAGGTCTTTTCCAGACGAAGTTGATCTTAAGCAGTGCATGGGGCGAAGAACTGGAGATCTCGAAGGACTTTGGTTCCAAGTGTGACAGAACAAAACCATTTGCCTGTGGGGAAAGGAAGAAGTACATCACAGGCAGCCTAATCGACTTGGATCAGCAAGAATAGCAACCAGCTTTCTAGGGAGGTTTTCTGTCCTTCCCTTTACCATTACACATCTCCAGATCCTTTCTCAGCAACCATCTGATACCAGGAAGGGAATTCCTCTCCACCCCCTATCCTGTGCTCAGCATCTCCCTTGCAACTTGTTCCAAGACCCTTCAGATTGATTTCCAAGTTCTGACATAGCCATTAGTTACGAAGAGCGATTAGTTTGGTTGTTGTCATTAAGTCATTTTTTAAATGGCTCCAGGCTGCATCAGAGAACAAAGAAACAAAATACCCGTGAAAAGAGTTAATCACAAATTACTAATTATTTCCCCCCCTCCCTTTGCACTCTTTCCTCCCCAAATCATGAAATATTATCCCCATGAAGAAAGGAAAAGGTCTGTCCATTCGTGAGCCCTTCACGGATTTTATACACCTAATTCATCAAACAAGAAACACTTCCTGATTGTCCGGGATTATTTTGAGAAGTGAGCTCATGACCCCCGACCCTGCTGCCAAGAGCCGCGGCGAAGGGCAAAGGCTCTGATTTACGTGTCCCGAGCTATGAGGTGGGGAATGGTGGAGCCTCGCCGGCTCAAGGAACGAGCCCTGATACCCTGGTGAGGGGCAGCCGCCGAGCTGGGCCCTTCATATAGAGAGATCCCATGACTCCAAGTGTTTCTGAACCCATCCGGATTTTATGGGGCTGCTGATTTCAAACAGGCCGAGTGCTTTGAACAAGGCGCTGTGCATGCCATGTGGGGGTTTGTATTTATTTGCAGTGAGGTCTTTTATTCCTCTTTCCAGCCAGAACATACGTGCCACCAGACAGGTCTTTAGCTCAAAAGAACACAACCAGAGGGACAATCTGGAAGGCATGAGCACCTGGACTCCCATAGATTTTACTCAAAAAGGAAGATTTAGGGGTGATGAGAGCTGAGCAGTCCAAGCCACAAAGACGTCCATTGCTCCAAGGTCTAGATTCACTGGGACCTGCTTGTTAATACCCCCAGTTCTCCCAGAGCAGAGGTGGCCAGTGTGAGGAAAGTATTGTGGAAAATAATGACTTGAAAATACCCAATTCCCTGCTTGCCCTGTTCTCCCAGTCTCATAGTACTGAGTATCTGCAGTTCCACCACAGACAGGTCTTTGGCTGTGCCAGAGTAAAAGCTAATGTTAAGGAATCTGGATGCATAAAGCCTACATTTCAGATGCCTAATGGCCCTCTGTCACCCTTCCTCTTTGGCCATTAGCAGAAGAAAAGTGTTCATATGCTCAAACCCATACCAGAGCATCCCTCTGAGGCTTGGAGATGCTCACCATTCAGCTGTGGATCTGCCTAAGTACCAAAGATGCCCTTAAAACCAGGCAAAACTGAAATCAAACATCTCCAAGAGATTTGACTTCCGAATCTGTACCAGCAGCCAACACAAAGCAGAAGGCAGCAGTAACACTGGGAGCCCTCTACACTGGAAGGCTTGAACATCCCTGCCGGCTGGCAGGTACGTAAATCTCCACCTCCCACTATTTTTGCAGCCCTTGGAGATGGCTCCAGTCACAGAGACATCCTGAACTGCACCAACATCACTTCAACAGGCTCAGATTTTGCCCTTTGCATGGTTAAAACCCTTTGACCTTTTCTGTATGCGTGCAGAAGCACATCCTATTTTGCGTGAAAATGAAGCTATTTGCCTAACTAAGATAAATAAATAAACCCCAGTGTCCTAGACCTGGGAGGAGAGTTTGGGAGAGGCATGCTCCTGTACTAACCGTTGTTTTGTTTAGGACAGAGCGAGCCTGTCCTGTTTGCCTAAAAGCTGAAAGTGATGCAAAAGGGGACCATAAGGGAGCATGAAAATGCATTTGAATCAATAGGATAAAGTTAACAGGATCAGGAATAAATAGAATGAAAGAAATAGGATAAAAATGCCAGAGGAGATGATAGACTGAACATCGCTTCAGGGATCACTGGTGAAGGAGCAGCAGGGCCAAGTTCATCTTGGGTGTAATTCCCTTGGCTGTTTCCTCCCGGCATTATAAAGCTTGGTGGATTTAGGAGCTTTGGGTGGGATTTTCTTTGTTCCTGTCAATGATGTCTCAATTCAAATAATGTGTGAGATTGTTGGGTTTGCTCCATGCCTGCCTGGCATGGTTTAGGGTCTGGCTTCTATAAATGGCAGCTTCCTATGATCCAGCAGTGTTGCTCTGGCTATAGGAATATCCGGTAAGGTGCCTACATGTGAATTTCAGTGATGAATTAAAAGCAATCATGTTTGCAAAACAGTTTTTATGTTTATGTAACAGATTCCATCCCCATTCAATAAGCATGCTGACAGCCAGGCTTCACTCCAAACATGTTTAAATCTCTTTGGCCTTCACAAGGAGTTTATGCTTATGCTCTAAGTAAAACAGGTGTTCTGTGGATTGAGTCCCGCATCCCTTTTAGCAGATGCATCATCTTCCCATGGCCCCTTAAAGACATCAGCCAGAGATTTTAGAGAAATACTCTGGTATTTGCTGGTTGTTTTTCCCAACAGCTCCCTGCTGTGCAGCACAGCAGGGCACTCCAGCAGCTCCCAAAGCGCCTGGCTCTCACACAGCCCTTGCTGCATTACAAAAAATATACAAAGAAAAACAATTAAAATATGATGTAAAGCACCTTTTCTCCATACTAGTTCCCAAGGTATCGCATGAGCAGGTGTGAGTTTTGCAACTCAGCCAAACCGTGGATCTGATTCATTTTCTGTTTTATGGAAGGAGAAAGGTGCCCCTTCAGAAACCAGCAGTCCCACAAAAGCCTCCTTCATTGATGGGTGAAGAGAGGGTCCCGGACACCCTGGCTCCTGGAGCATCCCCATGTGTGCCTGCTGGGATCCCAACACTAAAACTCATGTTCCTGTCCTTGCAAAAACAGAGAAGTCTCCAGCATCAAACCCCTTGTTTGAAAGGTGATTCACTTGAAGGGTGAATGCTGCTCATGGTGCTGCTCAGGGACCAGCCCTTCATCCCACCACCTTGACTTTCCGACCCAACTCCCAATCCAAGGCCAAATTTTGCTCAGCTTAGGAGACTTGACAAGTGCACTGCCCCAGGCAAGATGGCTGCAGGCCATAAGCTAAAATAGCTGCTTGTCATCATCTCCTTTGTCCAGGCTTTGAGCTGGCATGACCTGCCTCTAGTCCTTTTGAGATCCTTTTACACCCGGCCTTTGAAAGGCTGACTGATAGCAGGACCTTGATCTTACCTTTTGTCCTTCTTCCCTCTGCATCCCTCCCTTTCCATTGCCATCTGCTCTGGTTATTGCAGTCCCTTCCTTATTGTCCCCTTTCCTCCTCCATGGGTCCTCTCCCTACCACTCTAGGTGACCAGTAGATTCCCAGAGCAGCCCTGCTATGAGTTAGGATGCTCATCCACACCACCACCATGTTCATCCACTCTGGCATGGTGGGGCATGCTGGGGAGTGTGGGTCTCAGCACAGGGGACCAAGCCGGGACAACATCACAATCTTTAAGCAGCCAGCCCTGGTGAATTGCTCTGACCCAACACTATCCCCAGGAAGTGCCCATCTCCTCAGGCTATGGGGCAGGGGGATCACGTGGAGCTCACAAGTGTTGTGTGGACCTCACGGGTATCGTGTGGACCTCACAAGTGTGATGTGGACTCACCAGAAAGGGATGAAAGGCGCCCCTCCAGCCTGGCACCAGTCTGTGCCAGGGGCTCCCTCTGCAGCAGGTTGCCCCTAGAGCTGGCTGGCTGGTGGAGCCCAAAGCACTCTGCCAGCACAAGCAATTCCTTCCAGGTCAAGGACCTGGCACAGTGGGAGGTGTCACTTACACCCAGACGTGGATGGCACAAGCTGGTGAGGTTAACTCATCTCAGCAGGCTGGACTCCTTCCAGCAGAGCACAGAGGTCCTAAAGCTTAACTGGCTGCTGGGATCCAGGCTGGGGGAGCACAACAGGACAACCACCAGCTCCAGCACTGACTGTGCCCTGATGCCTGATGCTCCAGGCTGTGGCACAGGCAGAGTCAGGGTGCCAGGACTGTCCTCCACTAAAATCCCTGGAGGACTGTCCTTCTGCCCAGGAGGATTTTAAACTTGCAGGACTGAGATGCTTTTCCTGAGACAGTTACTTTGATGTTGCCTGCATCTGTCAGATCAAGACTCCATCCCTCTAATGGTGCCTCTTGGAAGCCCTTTGGCTTTAAGGAGTTTCTTTCCTTAAAGAATCAGAGCCCAGGTATCCATGCTTTTCCAAGAGAGACCTGGGACTGGAGGCCAAGCTGGAATCCAGTTCCCACCACAGCAGGGTCCTGCCACAGCCCTCTCCAGCTGGGCTGGTTCTGACCTGGCCTGGGCTCTGACCCCAGACACAGGGTCTGAGCCCAGGCAGTCATAGTGTGAAAGAGGGAGGAGATGTCACTTCCTAGAGCTCTTACACAACTGGATGCCCAAAACGTGCCCACCCACCTGCATCACACTTTGGAGCCCTCAAAGCTCAGTGTGCACAGGCACCTCCTGTGCAGGTCAGGGTGTGCTGCATCTGACACACTGGGGGCTCTGGAAGGGAATCCAGCGATGGGTCATCACACATCAAGGACAAACAAAACCCAAGGCTTGTGCTGTTGTCTTCTCCCACAGCAGGGAGATGGACACCAGCAGGCACTATCAGTGTCATCAGGTCACTCTCTTTCCAGTTAGAACTGAGTTGTTACACTGAAAATAATTGACTCTTAATGCCAGCTGCAGGGACCAGAGCATGCGTTGCCATGAGGTTATGCTCTTTCCAATCCATCTGCTGTCCCTGTGCCGAGCTCAGATGTCTCTCCTTCTTCCCCAGCCCCCAGCTCTCCTCTCAGCTTTCAGAGCCACCCTGGCTCCCAGGATGTGCATTTAGCCTTTCCTTTCTTCCACCACTTCCACTGCTCCACAAAGATGAACAAGGTCAGGGATGGGTGATACATCACCACCAGCCTCTCTGTAATCCAGGAGGAACCTGGGACAAGGCTTAGCTACCCAATATCCATGAGGTCCTGGGATATCACTCATGCTAACATTGCAAAGGTGACACTCTTCTTGCTTCCAAGAAGCACCAAGAGACCAGCATTTCCACAGATAGTTGTGGACATGGATAGTCACAGCAAGGAGGTGGAGGTAGGATGGGCAGATGCTGGTGGGGTGCAGCATGGCAAACCACTGTCTCCTCCAGCAGTATCTGTCTGAAGCTGTCAGAGAAAAGAAGTCACAAAGCTGGGAAAGGGAGGAAACTGAGAAGCAATACTGGAGAAGCCAGAAATTGTTTGTCCATGAAAATCTCCTTACAGCCATGGCAAGGTCTTGCTGTGCACAATGCTTTCAGGGAGGGAGCAGTGGCTCAGTTTCTCACCCCGCTGCCCTGCTTTTCCCTCACAGCACTGTCACACAAGGACATTTAGACAGGGAGTGTGCATCACAAGGCCAGGCTGGCACCACGGGGCAGTGAGGGGCAGGTATGCCATCCAGGCCTTCGCAGATGCAGGGCTATGTGGGCAGTACATCTGCACACTCAGCTTCACGCTCCCACCCTCCAGGCTATGCTGGTCCTGTCTTCTTACATCTCTGCTGCCCTTTTATCCTCAGTGCCTTCACTTCAGTGGGAACATCTGACCAAGATGCAGCACTGCACTGCCATTTCCACCAGCATCAGCGGGCACAAGGCAACCCAGGGAGGGCTTCAGCCCTGTGAGAAGGCAGCAGGACCAGCCCCAGCCAGCGGCAAGCCTGGGGCATGGAGCAATGCAGAATTGATGGCGGCCGGCTGCAGTGAAGAAGGCAATGCTGATTTATGCCCCCACCATCTCCACGCTGCTTGGTTCCAGCAGAGCTAAAGTGTCGGTTTTGCCTGTACTGGGCCCATCGCGGTGCAAGATCCTGCCAAAGCATGAGAGAGATGTGTGGTGGAAAGCGTATCAGGGGTGGAATTGTCTACACGCAAATGCTCAACTTTATGTACTTTTAACTAGAGGTGTAACAGATGGTTGCATTTCGGTCCAAGCAGCGGAGAGCCATGCCCATTCCGACTGGAGCCAATCAATCCCGCCACTCTGGGGAAAACGGCAAGCTGGGTTTGGAAGCGCGGCTGCCAGCAATCCAGAGGAAGGTTTTGCACAGGCAAACGTGGGCTGCTGCCATGCGAAACCAGGGAAACAGGACTGAAATGCCGTGGAGGCAGACAGCAGAGCACAACACTGAGGTCCATTCCCAGCGCAAAACAGTGGGAGAGACGACGAGCAGCCGGAACTCAATGAATGGCATTGACCCAACTGGCTGCTCCCTTGTGTTGGCACAAAGAGGGGAAAGGGTTTGCTGGGGAGGGAAGTTTTGTGGGGATGGGGAGGAGGTCGTTCTCATGTGATGGTATTGCAAAAAAGGCTGCCTGAGACGCTCTGCTTGCTCCGGATGCTCTGCCTGATCCCCTTATCTGTCTCTCATATCACAATATTGTTTCTGCATGGGATGGGGACTGCTCTCTATTACTATGGCTCCTGCTTTTCATGGCCTCTCAGCCAGGGTAACATCCCTCCTCTGAGCTCCAGTACCAATGAGGATTGGGCATGTGGGTCTGCAACCCACACCAGACTCTGCTCCACGGGGTGGGGGCCAGGACACCACGGCTGGGGGTCCAGGGGAAGGAAGAGCCCTGAGGTGGAGAGATGACCTCCCCCAGTAGAACCCACACCAGGAGACCAGTATGGAGAAGGCTGAGGCAGGTATCACTCCACACCACACAAGGGAAATTTGCCACTGTTTTCTGGGCAGCTTTTGGGCTGATGGAAGCGAAAATGGTAGTGTAGAGTAGTCTGAGTTGGGATAATTCAGAGGTGCAGTTTAAGGTCTGGGGTATAAGGAGATGAGTGATGAAGAAAGATTATCCAGTGCTGGTTATAGGAAACTGAGCTGGGAGATTCAGTCAGGAGAAGTTCTTAACATAACATTCTTCAAGATAGCCAAGAGCAGGGGAAAGAGCACCATTACCTCTCTATTCATCAGGCTTCTCACCATCTAAAGCAGGGGCAGATCATTGCTCATTTGCTGGGGAAGGTGCCTTATTTCCAAGAAATCCCAATAGGACCTATTTATCCTTAAGGGCCAAAGGGCTGGACAAGCACATGGCTTCTGCTAGCTCTTCCAGGCCCATTGTGGGGTGAAACATCTGCACCGCACCTTCCCCAAGCATCTCCACATGGCCATTTCTGCCTCCAGCGCACCTACATTTGCTCCCTGCATAGTTTTTCAGCAACAAGGAGCACTTGAAATACAGCTTTGTCCTTTTGTCTCAAATGTAGGTTTCTATTGTGAGAGAAGGATAGGCAGAACAAGAGACGTAAGATTGCCCTGTGCCCCTCTCCTGCCAGTGAACCTGCAAGGCTGAAGCACCATGGAAGCAGATAGAACCAGAGGCAGCCAGCAGCAGAGCCCGTGGCTCGTTTGCAAGGTGCTCAGCAGACACCCGGGGTTTGGGAGGTGCCCCTCAGGATGCAGCCTCCGGAGCAGCGCATTACAGCAGTGCATTACAGCAGTGCGGATCATCAGATCAGGAACTGCAATGGGAGGTCGCAGGGAAGAAAGCAATTTTGTTTAATGGCTTCTGGAGACTGAGGGATTTTGGAAAATCACTAGAACTGTGGATCCTGGCAGGAAACCCGCGCTCCGTTTCAGTGCTGTCAACACCAAGCAGCCAAAAAAACTGGGGAGCAGGTTCAAAATCATGAGAGGATGCTTAAACCAATGAACAAAAAGTGTGGTTTGTCCTTGTCCCTTGCCCTGGGTGGTCTGTCCATGGCATCTGCTCATCTTCAAGGGTACTTCTGTCACCATAAAACTCAGGTAAGAAAACCCACATGTGCAGGCTGAATTGCTCCCATGGTTTAGAGCAAAATATTAAAAACTTGCAAAAATCCAGTAAAACAATGAGGCTGGGTGACCCGGGAGTCAGCCCAGTGGGGCAACAGGCAGCCCTAGGTCTTAAAGATGCATCAAGGACGTTTTGGTCACTGCCTGTCAGTGGCACCATTCATCAGTCCAAAAGTTGCATGCGTTTGACTGAGACAGAAACGCATCCCAGCAAGGCGGCAGGGAGACGGCAGGCAGCCTCCTGCAATTAAAATGAAGTATTTTAAGCAAATCTGGCTCTTTCCTCACTTCTATCATATTCAAAAGCCTCAGGAAGTCTCTCCAGGGGCTTCCTTCCCAGCCTGGCAGGGTTGGTGCCCCCCATGGTGCCATCAAGCCTTTCACATCACCCCCACAGGGCTGGGGTGTTTAACCTGTTCTCAAGACCTGTTCTCCCTCCCCCCCGCACCTCCTCATTCTCTCTCATAGTCACGTTCCCAGGTACCTCTCAGCAGATGTTTATGGTGCTTCTGTAAAACATTTTCACTTTCTGGAGCTTACCAAGCGCTCTCTGTCTCGCAGGTGCTCTTGTCTGGAGAATACAATGTCACGAAATGACTGCTCTGACAGCAGGCATGTCCTCCCTCAGCTCGTCTCCCTGACTGACAGACAGGGTGCCATGTCTAGAGACCAAGAAAAACCTTGTGGGGGCTGAAGACGCTTGTCCTTACACTTCTGTTATAACTCTTACCATCCCCAAGGCATCCTAGTTTCATAACAGGGCAAAAAAGTCCCTTGGATGTTTCATTTTATATCTGCAGAACCCTCCCAGCCCTGGGAATGTGGGGTACACAAAGGCAACAAACCTTGCTGGGCAAAGAAACAAACCCAAAGCAGCACATAGTGGGTTGAGAGCAGTTTCTCATCATGGCAGCGCTGCCCTGGGTGCCCGTGGATGCTCTCCACTTTTATTCAATGCACTGATACCCAGCTTAGATCCATTCTAAGAGAGAATATGTGAGCCTCAAGCTCCTGGTCTCCTTTGAGATGATTTCTCAGGAAATTCTGGAGATTTTGGGTGACTGGGATGAGCCCCCTGCCTCACTGTTTCTTTGGCACCGATGCAGCCCTGGTAGCCAACCCTTCACGTTTACAGCTGTCTTCAGTCCTACTTCAGGCAACCCCAAGCATCAGCCAAGCACCTTCCTCCAATTCATCCTGGTGATACAGCATCTCTCCCCTTGAGTGTTTGACCAACCAGGGACACCACAGACCTCCCCATTCCCCCCATGCCATGAATGTCATTCTCTCTCTGGGATGCATCTTGGTTTTCCTTACTCTTCTCCATCAGCTGCTTAGTCCTGAACAATAGGAGATTCACCTTACCCACAGTCAGCTCCATGTTCCCAGGCTGACAATCCTTTACCAAGGACTAGGGATGAATGTCCTGTCAGATAGGCTGAGGAGTGGGTGAGCAGGGATTAACTGTACATCGCCTCTTCCGGAACAAGTGCAAGCAGATGAGCGGACATGGAGTTATCACATGGCAGATTCATAACAAATGGAAGGAAGATCTTATCTGCATAGCTTGTAGATCAGCCGTGAAACTCATGGCCCCGGGATATCATGAATGCCAAAAGATTATATGGCTTGAACAAGTGGTTAGACACGTTCATGGAAGAACAATATCTATCTGGGGCTATAAAACACAAAGGTATCACTTCTGGCTCAGGACTCCCTGAACTACAAACTGCCAGGGGGTGGGAAAGTATAACAGGGAAGCACGCCATATACTTGCTAATGTTTGTATTATAATAACATAATGCAATACTATAATGATAATAATATACTCAATAATTGAGTATATTATTTGGGACATCCATCACCAGCCAGTGGTGGGGCCAGGATATGGGGGTAGGCAGACCTTCTTTGATCCCTATGTGGCCTTCCTCAGGCTCTCATGTATGGTGACAGTATAGATCAGTGCCCATTTGACTGCCATTAGCACTCCTACAGACATGTACTCACATTCCTGAAGTGCCTCCTTGCTCTTCAGAGGAGACAGGCAGGGATAAAGCCTCTGATTCAGAGAGGGTTCATGAGCCTAGATCTGAATGTCAATCTCCTGCCTGTGCCAGGGAGAATCATGGTGGTAAGCTGTGTGTTTCACTGAGCTCTGGCTCTAAAACCAAATGTCTTGATCTCTAAGTCAATGTTGTCCTGGCTGTGGATGTCTGCATCTTTCCTGAAAGTTATCAGTTAGGGGAAGACCTTCATCTGAAAACAGCCTTTCATTTCTCAGGAGTAGGTTCTTCTGCATTAACTCATGTCCTCTGACCCAATCCAGTATCATGGAATTTCACGGCTGTTTTGCATGATCCCCTCAGCACTCCAGAAGCAGCACCATCTCCTGTGCTCCAGGTCCATGGAGAACCACCTCCATCCCATCACAGCCAGGTGCTGTGTCATGTGAGTCTCAGGCGCTACCCTGCTCCATTTCCATGAATAGATAGAGACCCTTTTCCCCCACCCATCAGCTTGTAAAGCAGAAGGAGCCCAGCCTACCTCCTGCAGGCATTTTGGGGACTGAATTAGAAGCTTTGGGGCAGGAGAACATCATGGGCTTTATACAAGCTGGTGCTTGTTCAGACTGCAACTGTTACTGGATGACGATGGATTCCCATCAGTGACCTGCTGCTGTCGTTCACCTACCTCTGCCAAAACTCCTGCCTGGAAAAGAGACCTGGGGACAGATTTGACTCCTCCAATACCAGGGGAATATTGGGGGGGGAGGGGGGGAACCCACCCAAACCCCTAAACTTATTTTCCATGCAAATAAAACTAATAATAAAACCAGAGAAGAACAATGCTGCAAATACGCTAAGCAAGCAGAAATCTGGCTAAACAGAAGTTTTCCACGAGGCATCGGGAAATCTCTGAATTGCCATGAGTGCCTTATTTAGTGGCGTGTGTGCTTTTTGTCCACACAAGTTCCAGTCACTGCAGCCATCAAACATTTTTTAATAGGAGCATTAACTTAAGAATAGCTAACAGTAATATTCCTAGCTGTGTGGAAACAGCATTTTATTAAATGCTTCACACAGATTTTGTATAATAAAGATGAATATATTATATCCTCTGCCTCCCCCAGAGTGAAACAATAATAGGAAAATAAAAAAAAAAAAAAAGCCAATAAAGTAAAACATAAATAGAACATAATGGGACTAGTAGCGAACTGAACTGACTATATAACATCTGCTATTGTTTGCCTGGCAAACGCAAACAAGGGGAGAAACCAAGAAAGATTGGAACAGCCTTAACCTCTTTCCCCTCTGCTGCAAGAAAGCAACACTGATATCCCAAGCAGAGCTGATGAAACAGGCAAAGCACGACTTGCAAATTTACCCTTAAACAAATGTGTCAGATTCCCTTCCCTCCTGTGCATGGAGCAATGTTTCTAAGTCTTCTGATTCCAGCCAGTTTATGTGTGAAAATATTCCCGAGTGCGGCAATTCTCAATGCAAACATTTATTCAATTCAAAGCTCAGATTTTGGCATGTGTTTGCCCCTCACTATTCTCCGGTTCAAGAAGTCCAGTCACCTCACTAGCTAAGCCAAAACAAAGCCAACAAGTCCTGCCAACTAAAGAGGTACAAAAAGAGCTCATATATATGGGCCAAGCCTCAGCTGGCTCCTGTAGTTCATAACTGGGCAGTGCTTGCCTCACCCAGGACCACTGGAGAAACCAGGATAACTGAGGGATCACATTATGAGCAGAGAGGAGTAAGAAAAAAGGAGGGATTTTTGCCAGACAGCTCCTTTGCAGGTAAGGATCTAGCCAGACCACAGGTGCTGTGAACCCGGGCTTCACATCTGCAAAATCCAGTCTGGGTTTGTAATCAAACATAAATCACAGCCATCCTGACTGATAACAGAACTGGCTGGAAGCTGGGGGAAGGAAAGAAGAGCTAAATGCCTATAAAAGTCATTTTCTCTTTTATTTGTTATCTTGCTTGTAATGATCACACCATGTTTCCTATCTATTTTTACAGTAAGTTGTACACTGGTCTCAGGAGGCTCCTGGATGACTTATTATTAACGATGTCTTCTTATTATGGATGGTGATTTATTATCAGAATGATTCTATTTGTACAGGGTATGTTGTTCAGCTGCCAGCACAAAGCTCTTGCCATCTTCAGAGCAAAAGGTCATATTCTTGCAGCACTACGTGCCCAGCTCTGCAATACTGAGCCAGTGCATCTGCAGATTACACACATGCACAGGGCAAAAGGGCAAAGACCAAAGAGAAGAGCCGCCCCGGTGCACCCACAGCATTGCAACTGCTCGTAAACATGGGGTGAATGGGTGCTCCTTCTCCCGCTGCTAGACCTCACTCCTTCTCTCCCTCTGTCTACATCCACTGGTTGTAATGAGGTCAGCAAGGATCTGTATACATCTCCAAAAAATCGTATCTTCTGTAATGTTTATGTTATATTACCAGTCAACAAGTGTTTAACCTTGAAATCACTTCTCTACCCTGCCCTAGAGTCCATGTGCTCCAATACTCACAGACACTCTCTAGTTATCATAAGGGACCATCTGGAGTTTGGCAATACGTTTGCAAGGCACAGGAGACTTTTTAACATTCGTTTCTCTGAGGAGACTGCAAGAAGCAGCAGGAGCAGGTACACAGCTTTCCAAGCGGAAAATCACGGGGTTTAAAGTGCAGGAGGAGGGCTGCTCCCGGGAAGCTGTGCCGTGGTTTGGGATAGACAGAACGAGCCCCTCCACGGCTGCTTTACACCGCCGAAGACGCAGCGAGCCCCCGGGTCCCCTCCGCACCCTCCGCGTTCGGCGTCCCCCCTCTAGCGGCGGCTGCCCCGTGGAGGGCCCGGCCAGCTGCAGGCTTGGTCTCTCACCCCCTTGGCCTTGCCAGTTACAGCTCCATGGGCCACTGGCCCTGCAAACCGCAGCCTTGCTCCAGGGTGAGGGATGCCCTGTCCAGCCGGCCCCTTCGCACACCCGAGGCTGCGATTTCTGCTGTTTACTAGTTTACTACCTCCTTTTCTGGGTCTCACTCACATCCCCTTAGCTCTTACTGAGAGACACTGGTGGGTCCTCGTTGAGCTGTACAATGGCAGAAGCAGGAAACCTGACTGGTTTTGTTACGTGCAAGCAGAATCCAGACCCACATATTGCTGCATGTTTGGCATCAGGGAAGACCCGCTTTCCACACCTGTAAAAAACAGCACAGCTGAACAGACCTGTAGGAGATTTCAAGCAAAAAAATGGGAGAAATCTTGAGGCTGTTCACTACACATGCTTTACTCAGTGCCCACAAAAAAAGCTCAGGCAGTAAAGTTCCACTGTCAGAAGGAGTCGTACATCAGCTGGAAGAGAGCCCTGGGTGCCAGGCAGGAAGACTTGGGAATTCAGTGCCACAAGACATCACAAACTGAACAAAACTGAGAACAGAGGTGGACTGGACCCTAGGATGCTCACAGGTGGAATTGCTCATGATTAGGCCTTTCTATAGCCATATTAAACCTCACAGTTCAGAGCCTGAGTCATTTCCCAAAGAGCAGGAATTAGATAAATGCCTAACAGGAGAGGTGTTTTCACCCCAGCCTCCTGCAAGAAGCTCTTCTCTCTCCCTCCATTGTATCACCATGCAGCACTGGAGACGGAGAGACAGCCTGATCCAACTGTGATCAGTACAGAAACACTGTAAGCTAACAGCAGCTCTTATGCAGGATGGGAAATGCCAGCCACCATTACATGATGCTAGGAGTACCCAAAGAAAGAGCCATGCCTGATTCAAGGCCATCTGAGGAATGTGTCTAAGATTCCTGTGGCAGAAAGTGGAATAAAATAAATAGCAGTGTAAACCATCCCATCAGAGGAGTCTGCTGGCTGTGGCCAAGCTGTTGGGGAAAGGTCACTCTTCCAGGCAGACTGGCTCCAAGCAGGATGCAGAGAGCAGCTTGGCACTGGAGTGTGGTTCAATAAAGCCCTGTGTCCAGCAGCACGGGCAGGAAGAGGCTTGAGAATCACCTTGTGAACCTCTGTCATGGACGGAAACCACGAGAGTGCAAGGGTATAAGCCTGGCCTTTGGTGAGAGTAACTGGAAGAGAAAAGAGAAAAGCGCAAACCACTAGCTGGGCCTGAGGCAGATATGTCTGCTGCTAAATCTGAGGCCTTGCAAGCCCACCTTATATATGAGTTGAAAGACAAGTGAAATCCTGTTTGACCCTACCTCTAGCTGTTACCTCTTCATAACAGGACCAGAGACGGACAAGGGGAACAAAACCAGCAAGCCTAATATGAAGGGAAGGATTTGAGGGACTTTTTTTTTCCAGCATCACTTGTCTGAGCTTGGAGAAGTCCTGCAAGGTCAGACGGGGTGGGATGCAAAAAGGAAGGGATGGAAAAATAGGAACACTGATAGAAAGAAGTGAGAGGTGGGGAGGAGCAGCCTCACAGAACTCAAAGTTGGAAGAGATCGTAGCCAAACTCTGGCTTCTCATCTCGGTGCTGCTTTTGCAAAGGGTGGAAATATGAGTTTTTAATTAATTTTCTTGCTGCAGCTGTTGAAAGGGGGAATCACCTTCAAAAAATAAATACAAATAACTACTTTAACAGGAAACTTTTGCTGCTGTAATTTATTGGAAGGCAAAATGAGCTCCAATTATATTATCCAGCCGCATTGTGCCAGCAATGCGTACTTCGGATATTGCGCTATAATCCAATGACTGCTCCTGAATTATTAACACCAAGTTGTTATTAGAAGAAGTTGCCTGGCTTATTTCCGCCATTCTACCCCCCACTCCCTTTATTAAGTTTCAATTGATTCCCCACACCTCCTCCTGCCCCCCAAAAATGAGCCCTCGCCTCCCCGGCTCCTTCATAGCTGCCACAAACATTACTTGTATTTGGCAGCCTGGTGAATTATTCACGCATGCCGGGAGCGGCAGAGATATTACAGGTCTCGGAGGAGCCAGCGCGGCTCTGCTGTCACAGCCCTGGGTGGCAGTGTCGTCGTGTTCCCATCCTCCCACTTCCAGCGCCATCCAACAAAGTTTTGTCTAGCCCTGAGTACAGAGGAAGGTTGCGGGGCAGGGCAGCGTCCTGCCGGCAGCCCCTACACTTTCCCCGCTGGCGAAACTGGGGGAGTCCCCGGGCCCAGGCATCAACCCCCTTCACCTCCCCACGGCCTCTTCGCTGGAGCTGGGGGGGTTGGAGGGAAGGCTTTGGTTGAGCCCCGTCCCAAAACGTGAGTGACCCAGGGGACAACGCAGTCTGAACAGAGGATCGGGACTGCGCTGATCCCCTCCTCCGGGTCTTCCCCGCGAGCCCCACGGCCCGGCCTTGCCTCTACCAGGGCTGGGACGGAGCAAGGAGGGCCCGAGAGATGCTAAACTTCTGCTGCTCATAGAGCCTGGCACGGCAGGAAGGCCTGAAATGCCCCCGGCCGGCTCCGTGCCACATTCCTGTCCTCCAGAGGGGTCCTGCAGACTGTATTTATCGAAATTTTGTTTTGTCTTTAATAAAAAAAAAAATAAATCCAAATTCTCGGCTTGCCTGGATCTGGGACGGGCACATCCCGGCTGTTCTCCACAGGGATCCTGCCTCCAACTGGGTTTCTTGGGCTAGAAATTAAAACACTGGAGTTTAAAAGAATCAAAATACTATCAGATGCTCTCATTCGCCTTTCCCTCGCATGAAGCTCTAAGCCTATTCGGGAGGACCCTGTCCCGGGAGGAAACCGTGTTCTGGCTGAGGAGACAGCAGCACAGACAGGCTCCCCAGACCCCCAGATCGCGGCGGAACACCAGAAAGATGCCAGGAGTGCTGGCTCCGAAGGATTCCCTGCCAAGCTGAGAGGGGATGTGCCGGCATCAAGCATGCGGGATGGGGTTACCATGCTGTACTCCCCCACCGTGGGAAACTCTCCCCGCGGCCCCACGCGAGATGATGAGGCAGTCGAAGGAGTCAGTGCACCCCGACAGTAACTTTTAATGTGTGCTTTACAACAGCTTTAGGGGAATCTGGGCTCACCTATTCTCCTTCTATCCCGCCCGGGACCATCCCCGCTTACTGCAGCCCGGGAACTCACTCAGTTTTAGGCTCATGTCACCCTCCTGGCCCTGAGTTAGGGCTGCGGGAAGCTTTGGGAGGGAAATAAATAGTCCCCGGGGATGGGCAGGGGATGCCGGGACCCTGCAGCTCCGCCAGGCCCCGGGAGTTCGTTTGCAAACGAAAAGGCCCCGAGAAAGGCGGGCAGCCGGGCCAGGCGCTGCCTGCCCAGGGGAAGCTGCTCCCCGCTGTCCCCCTCCTGGCAGGGTGTCTGGGGAGGCGGAATTCGTCCCTGACAGGCCCCCCACAAGTCCCATCCCAGCTGCCGGAGCCCCCCGGGTGAACGGCGGCTTCGTTGAGTTTCTCTGCCGGGGAAAGGCCGGGGCCAATGTTTTCCATCCGAGCCGGGCCGGGACTGGCCGGGCTCGTTGCCCCTGGCCCCGGCTCCCCCGCCGGGTACGGGCGCTTGGGTCAGATTTATTTTTGGTGCAGCGAAGTTTTCTCCCCCACAGAGAGCTGGTTGAGAAGGGTGGGAGGAGCGGGCGATGGCTGTGAAACGACCTCCAGAGATGGGCTTGGACGGGGAGTTCCTCTCCAGCCCCTCAGAGCCCGCCGGCCCTCGCCACCCGCTCCCCAACAGAGCTGAGAGCCGGCGGGAGCTCAGCTCCGGGCCGCTGCTTTCCAAGGGAAGCGACAACGAGCAGCGCCCGGCGCTGGGGACAGAGGACACCTGTGGGTACATTTTACCGGTAGTAAAAGAGCACGTGGGACAAGGATCTCGGACCCCGCCGCTGTCCTCCCTCCTCTGGGCTTCGTGGCGGGTCTCATCGGGCTCTCTCCGTCTCTCTCCACAGTCCCAAACTTAGTGGGTGCTTAAAGACAAAAATAACAGTTATTTCCCAGGTCCCCTGCTCCCCACCGCGGCCCTGTGCGGGATGCGGTGCCAGGACCCGGCTTTCGCTGTCAGCTGGAGGGCACAGAGTCCTACTCCTCTCTGCGCTGCTAACAGGGAGCGGTAACGTGTTTAGACCACTTAAACTAGGCAGACATAACTGGGAGCGGTGCATGGCTCAGCTATGCCGGGAAAGGAGGTGTCATTTGTACGCAGTTACTTTGGTGATCAACACTTGAGTGATTTATGCCGCCTGCTTTAATTATATTCCCGTGACATTTTCCTGGACAAAAGCGAACCGAGCACAGCCAAAGCCGGGCAGCCCCTGCCGCTGCCCGCCATGTCCTGGACTGCTTCTGGAGCGGAGTGGGAGGGGGAAGGACCCTGCCGATACGTCGAAACACGGCTCGGGGGGCTGCAAGGGGATGCCCCTCCAAAGATGCTGCTCGTAGCCAAAGGGTTTTTTTGGCTCCCCAAGTCTTGGTAGTTTCAGGTGCAGCAGTGCTTTACTGCTCCGCGGAGGAGAAAGGCCGAGGCTTTACTGGCTTTCCGGAAGAAAAGCAGGTGAAAGGCAAGGACCCGGAGCGACACTTCCACGACTGCCCCGGGGAACGCCCCATCCATCCCCAAGTACAGCGAGGGGCCGCCCTTCCCTCCAGCCTTGCTCTCCTCCCTGCTTCTTGGCCGGGGACCCGACCCAAACTTTTCCTATCTGCACCTCAGTACCAGGCCTCCTCTCAGTTGGGCTGGAGCTGGAGCTGGAGGGTTAGGGGTGTTACGACGTTTTGGATGTGGGTGGTTTTCCCCAGACTACCCCAAATCTGGGATGCACGACCCCTCAGCTTCCTCCCTGTGGGACAGGAAAGGACAAGAGCCCAGTTATGGGCTCTTCCCTGGGGATGCGAAATTATGTGGTGGGGGCGAGAGCAGGCCTCCGGTGCCCCCAGTACTCTCTAGCTCCCCAGATGCTCTTGGAAGCGGTCATGCTTTCTTGGGAGGGAGATGGGATGGGACCTGCCGCGGGGCACCGAGGGTCCCTAATTCCGGGTAGGGTGCAAACGGGCTGCCAACAAAGGAGTTAAAATAATTAAATTCTGAAGGGTACTGAGGAGGATGCTGAGCTCTTCCCTCAAACCAGGGAGGGGGTAACCCAGCCCGCCTCTTCTCTGATTTTTGGCCACCCCAGAAACGCAGAGAAGGAGTCGTTTGCCAGGAGAGAGAGTTGCAGCTAAGGCAAAGTGAGGGCAGGGAAAACAAATCCAAATCCACCAAAGGCACCGGGGAGCAGCTGAAAGCACAGCGCAGAGGGGTCGGTGGGACCCCGCCGGGTCACCCATAGAGCCCCAAGTGTTGAGGGGAAACTATGGGTGCCGGGACCTACCCCCTTCCCTTTCAGCCACCTCTCTTCCCAATGAGGCTCTGCATGGGAGACACGTTGAGCACAAGGGGAGGCGGCAGGCCTGGAGCTACTCGGCTGAGCTACTCAGGCAAGGCATGAACCCGGCTGTCCCCTGTCAGGCAGCGGCCGAGGCAAACGAAGAATGGTTCCCCCGTGCCGGGGAGCCTGTCCCGGGGCTTCTGCCCGCCCCGCCGGGCTCTGCCCCTGCAAGGGAGTCAAAATAAAGCGGGGTTCATTTAAAACCCTGTCCCCCCGCTCAGGCAGAGAAGATGGGGGGGGGGGAGGAAGTGGTGGGAAACGGGGGATCGGAAAGGTTTTCGGGGCGTCTCTGTGCTCAGCACCGGGTTTGTCCCTGTCCCGAGCAGAGCGGGGACGGCGGTCGGGCTGGAGCCCGGGACGACTGAGCCTCGGCGCATCCCAAACGCCCGCCCTAACTCTCTTCTACGAACGAGACTATTTTTCTCTCCCCTGTCTTTTTTCTTTTTTCCTCTCCTTTTTTTTTTTTTTCTTTTTTGTTAAAAAAATCTCATTTTCTCTTTGTGGGTTTTTTTTTTTTTTCTTGTTTGGTTGGTTTTTGGTTGTTTTGGGGGTTTTTTTAATCTTATTTCTGTAATTATAACACCAGCATCCCCGCCTGAGTTCTCAATAAAACCCGGATCCTGACATAAAACGCCACGCTGGAAAATAATGCGAGGGGACACCAGGGAGAGGAGGAAAGTCTCTAATTGGTTAAAATATGTTTAAATCACTTCATAAAACCCAAGCAAAGCGAAGCAAATAATCCACCTAGCAAAGCAAAGAAGCAGGGCGATTTAGAATCAGTGTAATTCGCTCCCCCCCGACCGGCTCCCCCCCAGCTCCTCGCAGTATTTGATATGATGAATAACCCAATATAGGCCTTTAAAAATAGGTCACTGCATAAAGAGACTCCCAGAGAGCTATAAAAAATGGGAAGAGGGCGCTTTAAGGAGAGGAGCCATTTGCTTCTTTTGTGCTTGTTTGGTACCTAGCGGCCTGGGAGCTGCCAGCCTCCCTCCTCCTGCCCATCAAGGTGAGCAGGCAAAGTTAGGGCCGGAGCCGGCCCCGGCCGTTCCTCCCGCCCCACCGCGCCTTCGTGCGCCCTCCGCCGCCGCTCGCCCCGTCCAGCCCCATCCCGGCCCGCGGGGAGCAGGGGGTGCCCCCGCAGGTCACGCCGATCTCCCCCCGGCTCAGGGCTTTGTCCCCCGCCCTGCGGAACGGTGACACAGGAGCGGGCTGGTGGCCCGGGTAAAAACAATCAAGAGCCGTTCTGGCTCCACAGAGAGCCGGGCCGGGCCGGGCCCGCTTCCCCCGGGGTTGGGGGCTCAGCAAGCCCTGCCGCCGCGGACCCATTCCACCAAGCTCGCATCAAAAGGCCGTGGGCTGGAAACACCCCGGCGGAACCCAGCCGCTGCCTGCCCCTTGTGCCGCGCTTCCCCGGTCGGGACCGTCCGCCAGACCCGGCGTTAACGAAGGCGAAGAAGCCGCTGATACCCCGTGAGCGACCCCGCGCCCCGCCGTGCAGCCCCTCCGCGGGCACCCCCGGCAGTGGAACCCTCCGATGGGGGCCCTGCCCCGCCGCCGAGCTGTCCCTGGCCCTGTCCCGCAGCCCTCCCCGGCACAGGGCGCAGGGAAAGAGGAGCACGACAAATTCAGCGGAAACCTTCGTATTTTATTGGAAAGGAAAGGTCTGTCTTACCTGGGACCAGGCTCTCCCCTTCTTCCCCTCATTAAAAAAAAAATCAAACGGCTCTGGGTTGAACCGAACAGAGACATTTAAAATAACGGAGTAGCCAAATTAACAGGAGGTAAAAATAGATGAAAAACTCAAAATCTTAGGGGCAAGGAAAAAAAAAAGATACCGCCGGATATTTTTCGTTTTGTTTTGTTTTGTTTTCGCTTATTCTTATTTTTCACTATACTATGTTATCCTGATGCAATAAAGGCTGCTTTGTAATGTAATTTAAAAATATATATGTCCAAACAAATAGCAGGGCCAGAATATGACAAGTGCATTCAGCATTATAATTCAAGTGGGCTCCACCTCCATACCGCCTCCTAATTAATGGGTCTCCGAACTTGCAAAAGCCTGCATTGGACAGAGAGGGAGAGAGAGAGGGAGAGAGAGAGAGAGAGGGCGAAAAGTGTCATTGAAGATAATTGATTACCTCCCAATCAACAATAACTTGTTAGCAATAGTCAATTACCCCGTCTCTTCTCGCCTCTTTCCCCCTGGTCCGAAGGCTCGGTGCGAGGGCTGCTCTCCCCCTCTCCGAAGTCTGCTTTCGAATTTTTGTCTTTTTTTCCTTCTTTTTTTTTTTTTTTCTTTTTTTAATTATTTGGAGGGGGTAGGTAACTGCTGACAGCTTATGCACCAGAGGAAAACATGATAGAATAAAATACTGGATATTGGACAAAACAAAGGAATTAAGAAATCCTGCAATCAGAAGCAGAACTATTAGACAGAGT
>JBCJKH010067233.1:13563-24203 GCA_039877255.1 Loriculus beryllinus | reverse complement strand
GGCTCCTCCTATCTGTCTATGGAGAGCTTCACCAGAGTCCTCCAGATCAGGTGGCCTGTAATGGATCCCCAGAGTAATGCCCCTCATCGCTGTTCTCCCTTCTCTTGAAGTCCAGGGCAGCGAGCTTGCTGCGTGCCATTCTCACTGTCCTGAGGATCTCGAATTCGACCATCTCATGATCGCTACAGCCAGGGCTTCCATGGAGCGTCACATTTCCAACGAGCCCCTCCCTGTTGGCTAGCACAAGGTCAAGCATGGCACCTCTCCCTGTCGGCTCCTCTATTACTTGCAGGAGGAAGTTGTCTTCCACAAAATCGAGAAACCTCCTGGATTGCTTGTGCCGGGTTGTACCATCCCTTCAACAGTTATCAGTATGGTTGAAGTCCCCCCCATGAAGAAAAAGGGCCTGTGAGTGTGAAGCTCCTCCTATCTGTCTATAGAGCACTTCATCCACGGAGTCCTCCTGATCAGGCTGTCTGTAACAGATCCCTACAGTTATTTTCCCCATAGCTGTTCTCTTTGGCCCTGACCCACAAGTTCTCTGTTGACTCATCACCTGTCCCCAGACAGAGTTCCATACTTTCTAGCCTATCACTGACATAAATAGGTACTCCCCCTCCCATCTGCTTAGCCTGTCTTTCCTAAAGACCTTTCATAATCTACCACTCAAACACTCTAGTCATAGGAGCTATCCCACCACGTTTCTGTGATTCCAACAATGTCATATCCCCATAGCCATGTACACATCTCTAATTCCTCTTGTTTAATCTGCATACTATGGACATTTGTGTAGAGGCACCTGAATCGAGCTCCAAATAAAGCCGACTCATTGTCTGGAGCAGCTGAAATATCTCTGCATTACTCCAAGCATTTATTATAGGTGCTGGGAAGTGACTGGGAGTGTTGGGATGGATTGATGTCCCCCTCCCTCAATACATCTAGCTTAAAGTTACTTTGACCAGCCTGGCAAGTCTCCTACCAAAGCAGCTCTTCCCATTCTTTGTCAGACCAGCTTTACCAGCCTCCAGTAGACCTGGTCTCCCAAATAGAGACCCATGCTCTAAGTAACCAAACCCCTTTACTATGGCACCACCCATTTAACCATTTATTAACCTGCCAAATACACCTGGCCTTTTCAATGTCCTCCCCTTTAACCTGAAGGATCAATGAAAAAACTATCTGAGCTCCAGAGCCCCTAACCACCTTTCCCAGAGCTCTGCAGTCCTCCTTAATGATTCCCAGACTACTGCTGTCAATATCACTAGCACCCACATGGACCGCAAGAAGTGGGTAATAGTCAGCAGGATTTACTAGACGAGGCAGTCTCTCAGCAACATCCCTGATCTGAGCCCCAGGTAGGCAGCACACCTCCCTGGAGACTGGGTCAGGCTGACAGATAGGTGCCTCTGTGCCTTTGAAAGTAGAGTCACCTACTACTATGACCCACTGCTTTTTCCTGGAGACACTAGTAGGGATCCTCTTTACTGGTACATCATCTGGTTTACTTGGTGCAGTGGTCATTTCCTTGTTAGCGCCCTGTAGAACTGTGAATCGTTTAACTATCTCACAGCTTCCTGCATTAATGCCCTCCTCTTTTTCTGTATGTGCTAGGGTGGACATTTGTGGCCTCTGCACAGTTTTGGCCTAGAGCAAGCAATCCTGGCCTGGAGCAAGCAATCCTGGCCTGGAGCAAGCAGTCCAGCTCCCTCTCAGCTTCCCTTATATCTCTTAGCCTACTGACAGTCTCCTGCAGCTCAGCCACTTGCTGCAGGAGGTCCTCCAACAGTGTGCACTGAGTGCAGCCCTGTCCATTATGCACCCTTGCCTCAAGAGATAAGTCAAGGCACTTTCTACACTCCAAGTTATGTGCTGCAGCCTCCCATTTCATCAGTTCTGTGTGGGTGCTGATGCTGGCCATAGCCAGGGCAGCCAGAGCAGAGCTCTCAGACTGGGCCCTGGCCCTAAGGCGAGTGTTCACCATATCACTTACCTGCCCGCTCAAACTGCAGTGCCTTGCCCTCACTGACGTGCCGTGCCCTGTTCACCATGCTCCTGGTCTCTCATGCTCCCTAGGGTGCGTTTTAACCACTCAGGGCTGGTGCCCTCCCTCCAGATGCCACCCCCTGTGAGTCAGCTGCTCATATCAGTCCTGTTGAGGCTCCCTCGGTGGCTCTTGCCGCTCATAACTGAGGGTCCTGTACGCTGTGTTTCCCCATCCTCCAGTGTTGAAGGCATCCTCTCTGGAGTTACTCACCTTGGCCAAATCATCCAAACTTTTAGCACTTTATTCAGTAATGAAAACAGACTAAGAATATTACAACCAAACACTACCATGTTACAACAACACATGGGAAGCTACAAGTTCCCAGTCGAAACAAAACATTCTAGAACAATTCAGTTATGCCATTAGATTGAGTAAAAGGAGTACATTTTTTTTTCACAAAATCTAAATCTGAAGCCTCAGCTAAATGAGGATCTATTGAAAATAGTCTTAGGGAGATTCTGCATGTAGGAGTTTGGAATTTGCAATATATCCTGTCATCTCATCTTTATTTATTATGCAAAAGATTTGCTCTGTGTAAGCACTCTACCCCAAACAACTCTTCTACACAGATTAAACCCCACCACATCTATGCTTTTCCTTCCTGCATAACATGACACCAGGTTATAAACCCTAGGGTTTCTTAAGCTCTCTTTAAAATACCACTGAATTACAGCCTAAAGAAACATTCAAACAGGAGGGGAAAGGAAAAACTTATGCCAGCTACATCCACGTCCCAGCTGCTATCACTAGAACTGATCACAGTAAGCTGTCCTACATTCTCAGCACTCTACCACCTGTGGACCTGGACTACTTGGGTCAGCAAATCAAGCCTTACTTCTAAGAGGCAAGGAGGCTCTACATATCCCAGAAGGACATGAAGATGTAGTAGCATGTCCTACACAAAGAGTAGACACAGAGTCCGTGCTGCACAAGTTTTGTCCACTAAGTTAACATTGCTGCCTTTAGGATATGAAGTCAAGGGCACACAATATTGCATTGTATGACAGCCAAACAGAAAGCAGTTGCTCTTGCAGATCAAGAACTAGAGTCCATGGCCTGCACTTCCCTATACAGCTGTTAGGAAAAGCAACACTTACAAGACGCACTAGAAAACATTAGCTACCATGTCATGTAGACCAGACGGTTACATGGTTACACCAGGTAAAAGTCAGCCCCAGTTTCAGTCTTACTAAGTGACAATCTTTCTCTGACCTGCTTTTGTATATTAATGATCTGAAGTTAATGTGGACTTGCCACATTCAGCAGGTGCATTTGGAAGCGGAAAACACATTCAGGTAATGCTTCAAAGCACTTAAAAGTTAACCCAGATTTTAGTCCACAAATCAACAGCCTACTTTCTAGAGGTGCTGCACCACTCCAAGTCCCAGTGAGATCAACTGAAAGTTGAAACACTCAGTATCTTGGGAATTAATATTACTTAAGTGCCTCCACCACCATGCCAAAAAATTAAAAAAAAATAAAAATCCACCTACTATGCAGAACAGAGAAGAGCATGAAACGAAGGCTTTATCCAGACATGAACTGGAGATGCCCCAGCAATACTACCTACACATAGATAATCCCCCCCCCCCCCAGCTTGGATGATCACACACTCAAGGCAGCAGCTTTCAGCCACCAGTCACCACTGGGCACCACACTTCATCTCGGTATTTCTTCCCTATGATTCTATGAAGGGTGACAGTGCAAGGACCTCCACAGAGCCCTCACTGACAGCAGGTCAGGACAGGGGCTCTTGCTGGTAAGATGTTCAAATGACAAATGTGAGCTGGTGAAGCACCTCTCCTCATATTATGGAAACTTCTACTGTATCTGAAAGAAGCAGACCCTGACATTTATCTAGAAAGCACTGTTCAAACTCCAGTAACCACACAAATAAAACTTTCCTAATCTTTGCCTACAGGCATTCTCTTTTGATAACTTGCCCAATGAAGAGATGGATGTCTAGAGCCAAACTAAAAAAGGACTGCAATTTATTAAGTCTGGGATTAATATGGTTTAAAATGGGCATCACAGTACAGTGCTTTATCATGCTTGAAAATAAAGGGTATGGGAAGAAGCTTATGGGTCCACACACCCTGCAAACCCTCACACTTGGCCATGGTGTAAGATTCAATTGGACATACTGCATCCAAATCAGAAAAGGGAAACAGCATTCAAATCTGCAAACTTTTTTTTTTTTTTTAAATAATGAGCTTTTGTATATTTAAAACAAATAAATACACATTGAAAATTAAGAGGCGCATTCATGGCTTTAAAATTAC
The DNA here is from genome assembly GCA_039877255.1 of Loriculus beryllinus. Classification (NCBI taxonomy): domain Eukaryota; kingdom Metazoa; phylum Chordata; class Aves; order Psittaciformes; family Psittacidae; genus Loriculus; species Loriculus beryllinus. The sequence continues at coordinate 19,877 of JBCJKH010067233.1, read as the reverse complement.
AAAGCAAGCATTCACTCACAGTACAGACTCTCAGTATGATAGCACAGAGCAGAAAACATGCTTTTTCCCTGTTCCCAGAGAAAAATACAATAGACAGTATTAATAGTGGTACAAAGACTGGATTTGCTTTGAGATGAAGTAAAATAGAATAAAATGCAGTAAAAACCAAGTAGAAGTAAAGTGCACGCTTTTAAAAGTTCAGTAATATTTGGATAGCATACAATTTAATTGATCATAAAAGCACTAATGTTGCCTATCATTAGATTTCAGAGTTGCTTTTAAGTTTGGTTTGTTGGTTGCTCAAGGAATACTGTCATAAAAGCAAAACCTATATACACAATTAATTATTTACTCTATCACATGAAAACCCCTTCCTATTTATTAAAAACTTATATTACTGCAGTCTTAATAGTTAATTCTGCAAGCAAACCATTTGAAGCACACTTTGGCAGGTTTCTTACCACTGCCTCGTTCTTTGGGACAGACGGATTTAATGTTGTGAGAAGGCTGCCTGGGATCCAGAAAGGATACATGTGCCTGTAATCCTACTGCATACACTGACCACTCGTGACCATAAGCCAAACACGTTCTCCCTGCAGTATGTCAACTTCATGGAAAGTAACTGGAAACAGAGGATAGACAAATCAACACATTCTAAGAAAAGAGAAAAAAAATAATAGAACAATTCTGTAAGCAATGTTCAAGGAAATTGCAGTGAAAAAAACCAAAAGGCAGCTAAAAAATAAGTTCATCACAACAACAGAACTTTATGAGAAAAGCAACAACCTGACTCAAAGAAAAAGACAAACCAAAAAACAAACAAAACAACCCCCAGACAACAACAAAAAAAAACCAACAAAAAACAAGCAAACAAAAATAAACAAACAACAAAACCCCCAATCAACTGAAGGAGACTTATCTGTCCCACATGACATCCTTGTCTCTAAATTGGAGAGACATCAATTTGATAGGTGGACCACACGGTGGATAAAGAACTGGCGGGATAGCTGCACGCAAAGAGTTGTGGTCAATTGCTCAATGTCCAGCTGGAGATCAGTAACTAGTGGTGTCCCCCAGGGGTCAGTGTTGGGAACGATCCTATTCAACACCTTTGTCAGTGACATGGACAATGGGATTGAATGCACCCTCAGCAAGTTTGCCAATGATACCGAGCTGTGTGGTTTGGTTGATATGCTGGAGTGAAGGAATGCCTTGACAGGCTTGTGAGGTGGGCTGATGTCAACATTATGAAGTTTAACCATGACAAGTGCAAGGTCCTACACCTGGGTCGGAGCAATCCCAGGCACAGTAAATAACCAAAAATAACTTTCTAAAATACAGATTTTATTAGACAATCAAATAATAAATTATTAGACAGTACTAGCTAGGCTTGGTAATTCTCTGCAGCAGCTCCCACACTGATTCTGACCCTGAAGTAAACATTTATTTCCAGGTACTACTCTACTGAAAAAGCTACACTGGCTCCATCACAGCAGATTAACAACTACAGTGAAAAATAAAGCCTGCAGGAGGAGCACCATGCTTCTGACAGCACACCAACCTTTGCTTCAGCCCTCCTCTATTCTTTGAGGGCAGAAAGAGAAGTAGTGGGGAATGAATAGCTACTCCTACTTGCCCCAGTACAATTAATCTCTAGTAATAACAAGAGATCAACATGGGGGAGGCTAATATTTACTGTTTGTCAAACACCAACAAAATAACACCAAAGTAAGCACTGGCACCTACCCTGTGTGTCAGTCACCTCACTTGCTGAGCAATCCAGTAAAAATTCAGCCATTAAAACAGCAACTGACTGAATGTTAGCTGGTCTTCACAAAAGGTGAAGCACTCAAGAGCAGGATCCAAGCTGCAAGAGGCGTTTTGGTGCTTCATCTGCTTCTTGTAAACATTTCCAGTCTCCCTTTCTTATGGTACAAGTCTAAATTCAAACCCACAGGTAAACTGTTCCTTCTGAAAACAGGATTATTATTATTATTATTTTTCTTTCTACTGAACTTCAAACACTTGGGGCAGAAGCAGACATAAAAGATAAAGACAACTATCTCATGAGAAAAAGGATCAGGGAAAAAAATAGGTTGCTTCTCTGGTGTATTTGATTTAATTACTTTTTTTCTTTTTTCTAATATATACAGACAGTTTTAGGATTACTCAACTGTCTTGCTTATCTTACTGACGTTGTTCTTATTGTTGAAAGCCAATGCTCAGACTTTGCAGTTGTCAGGATTGGTGTTCTCCTTTGGGATATGCTTCAGAGCCCTGTGTGTTATGTGGGCATAGACAGGAACTTGAGAGAGATTATGTCTGGCATCGCTTTTGGATAACACATCCTCTGTGACTTCCCAGAGACCCATCGAACCATCCCGGGAACCTGAATAAATAGTCCATAACAGCATTTCACATATACATAATTCCCCTTTTTAAAAAATTAACTGCAATAAACAATAGCATCTGAAAGAAAAGATACTATTACTATTAATCTAATTGAACACACTGTTAGTGCCTATATATTAATTATTATTAACAAAACCATGATTTTACTGAACTCTAAAGTTCATGACATTGTGAATTCATTGTCAACTGGTTTGTCTACATGGTTTCCAAGCAACTAGATCACCTCATCTGTTTTCAAAATGATGCATCAAAACACACTATCCTATACAACAATCACCATTAGAGATTCACATGCAGAATAAATTCAGAAGCAACTGAATAGCCTATGTGTTCAGCCTGGCTTACCAAAACTGAGATTGACAGAGTCCGTTAAGCCAATACAAAAACCTCCAGGTAAACTCAGTTGGGTTTACATCAATTTTGGATCATTTGAGTTTTGCCAGTATGCTTATGGATATGCACACACACATTTGTGATGTGAACAGAAAGCCATTTCAAACCATGATTTGTACCAGTTTGTATCAAATCTATTTTTAAAGTTGTTTGGGGTTTTGTTTTGTTGGGTTTTTTTAACCTCTTATTTAAAGAATTTTAAAGAATGTAACACAAGAACTGAGGCCAAACAAGCAAGAACTCACTATTTTTCGACTGAATTTAAAGATATTAACCAAAAATATGAATCAGTAAGAGCAACAATACTGGATGAAGAAAGCTGAATGTCTTTGATTCATAGATCAACACAGACTTAATCCAAGGTCCTAAGGCAACTCACTTCTAGGCTTGGATAGATTTAGCATGTACCTAAATTTCTTTCCTCCACAATGTGACAATTTTTTTTTTTTTAATGCAGATATTTGAGTTGGAGAGTCACAAGGATCAACTTTTACATTAAATTCAAAAATCAAACTCCAGGATTAGCTTTTTGTTTCTGGAAAAAAACCCCAACACCCCTCCCCACCCCCCACCCCCCCCCAAAGAAAAAAAAAACAACAACCAACCAAACAAAAAAACCCTGAACTAACAATTCAAGTATTTGATTTTTATATGAGACTGCTACAATTTTCTGTCACCCGCAGTTTGACACCTCCCTGCATGGAATACTACACCCTGTCAGCATAGACAGTAAGCTACTACATTAATGCAACAGCATATTAGTATTGCCGCCTTTACTGAAGTAATACTTTATGAAGTTACACCCATTATCAAACTAGTTACTAAAAAGTCAGCAACTGACCTTTTTTATTACACCCTTCTGTATTAAATACCATAATATGCATATATATATATACACACACGACTTTACTGATAGCTTGATAAAACAGTTTTCATTAATCACTTTCATAAGATTTCAGAAAACCGATACTGCTCTGCTGTATTCTGAAGTTATTAAATGATAACAAACACCTCTCCAGAAATTATTTTTGTGTGGAATCCTTCCCTTTAACTCACTGTGTTTAGACACCTTCTCATGGCAACATCTACTGTAAGGACAGTAGTATTCTCTCTAGTACCAGGAAGAAAAAACCCCTAAAATCAAATGCACACCAGGGCCTTACAAATAAAACAAAGCAAAGCATTGTACTAAGATCAGAAATGTTTTAAATAGCTAAAGTAGTTCTGAGTGTTTTCAAAGGCCTTGATAAAGGTGCTTCTGTAAGACCTATCAAGTGCTGTGCATAATTTATAAAATTCAGGGAGGGGGGGATTACTTTACGAGAAACAGCCATAGTATCACTGTTCCATGCAATTGAAAATATCCAGTCCTTATGTCCATCCTAAAAAAATAAAAAATAAAAAAAATAAATTAGCTACATATGTATAATTTTTATTTCCCCAAATTCACATCCCTACTACAAAAAGTAGCCAAAACATTATGTTTACAATATATAACCTAGAGATTAATTTTTCAAGACTATTAATTCAAGAATCTTAGCAGGTGAGAAACCTGTGGAGAAAAAAAGACCATAAGGCTCTAGTTCTGTTTGAAAAGCTGAAGAGTTGCAGCAGCACACAAACAACAAGTCATACAAATCTTCAGTCAGGCCTTTCTGCAGCTGGTTATCTGCTACAGCAGAAACTCTGACCTGACCTCTGCTGTAGTTAACATCTGTTAGCTCCTGAATCAAAACTGAGAAATAAGAGGAATGCTTACAGGACACCAGTATACTAATTTCAGTCTTTTTAAGACTGGTGTCATGGTTTAAGCCCAGCCAGTTAACTCAGAACCGCACAGCCGCTTGCTCTCTCCCCCCCCCCCCCTTCTTTTCCCCACCGCTCCCGGAAGGATGGGGAGGAAAATCGAAAGAATGTAAATCCCACGGGTTGAGAACGCAGCTGAACCCAGGAGAACTGGCTTTTTTAAAAAGGACTCATGATGTTTCAGAAATATAAGTAGCACCAGAGTTTAATCAAACTGCCATAAGCCACTGGGTTAGAACTAATCCTCAAAGCCAACTTTCACCTCTGGAATAATACATAAGCTGCACTGAAGAAAGGGAAAATTTGAACAATTTGTATCATCTCTTCAATTCCTCAAAAGAGCTTTTTCACTAAAAGTGGTTTCAGAGGTCATCACAATCAGACTTTAACAGTTAAGATTCTATTACATTTTCAATGCTTAAAAGTAATCTGAAGTAGACCTGAATGAGGGCGAGGAAGAAGAAATCTGATTCAGAACCCTGAGAACCATCTCTCATGTTTATGTACTCATATTTAAGATAGATTGTCAAAAAAGACAACTTAATCAGGAATGTTTTCAAGCTTTCAGAAATTCACTCTCCACTACAGGACTCCCAAATCTAAACCTTGACTCTGAAATTAGACACTTCAAAGCAGTAATTCTTGTGACAGAATAAACTTTTCCCAAATATTCCCACTTACATCTCCCACACAGACAGGATTGAGTGTAGGCAGATGATAAACTGCAAGACTGTTGGGGTTGTCTCCATCAGTGGCCAGAAGGGTCCTTGAGGGGTTGAGCTCAGCGGCATGAATACCACATCCCTGCTGGTTCACCATGCTGACTTCACGATCTTTCAGAATAGGAATCTTGGTAATTTGACCAGTCTGGACATCTACTACAAATAACTGGGGGAAAAAAGCAGGAGATGTAAGAAATGATCAAACAGATAAGAAAAACAAAATGGTCAAATGTCCTCCCTATTTTGAACTGACATTCTTTAAGTTGGAATCCAAAAATGCTGCAAGGCTGAAAAATGCATAAATTCCTTCTTAAAACAACTACACTAACTTAATTACAGTGGTTTTTATTTTAATCATCCCATTTGGTTTGCATAGCACTGGAACAGAGAAATTTGTCATGAGAGGTTTCTCATTTAACAAAACCCTCAAATCTAAAACTTTTCCCTGTTCAATACTGTGACAAAACAATATTGTTTTCCAGTTTCCCTGTACGACAGCAAAAGACCCACCTCAAAACAGGCAGTAAACCCCAGGGGGCTTAGCACAAGTCTCACACCTCCAAGATAAGATACTTACCATGGAGTTTTGGCTTTGAGAAACACTTTATAAAAGTATATAACTGGAGTTTATTTTCTGGTGATAAACAGAGAATAGTAACTAAATAAACACCTAAAAAAGATATCTAACTACATATCTCATCCTGCAAAAAGACTAGAAGTTGGAGCTCTATGTCACTGTTCCCCCCCTCAGCAGAAAACTCAGGTATAAAGCCTTACAACTATTCAGACATGATTATACCCATAGTTATGTCAGTTCAAACATACACGACCATTACAATCTAAACCAAAACAAAGGTTTACATCAACGCGCACAAGTCCATGGGACCTCATGAAATCCATCCGTGGGTCCTGAAGGAGCTGGCGAATGAAGTTGCTAAGCCACTGGCCATCATATTTGAAAAATCATGGCAGTCAGGTGAA